>JANHFT010005536.1:267616-281940 GCA_032467955.1 Pseudoxenodon macrops
GCAGACAAAAGCCTTTTTTGCTTTAGCGTGTCCTAGACCTCAGGAAGCCGCGGCTCCCAACTTTTCAAAGCGCTTTCGGGAAGGAGGCATCGGTGTAAGGCGCATAATATAGGCGTGTAAAAAGATGTCTGTCCTCCTTCCGCATCGGAGCTAAAAATCGATATATATTTATTATATTAAAATATATTTAATCTGTGCGGGTCTGCTGTATTCATCTGATTCTCCACCCACCCATCTGCTGATCCGTTGGAGACACAAAATTAATACTCGAGTCTGCCTTAATCTTCCTGAGTGCAACTGATAAATCCAGAGGGCTACGAAGTTTTTTCCCCTCCTCCATCTCTGCACCTTACAACCTAAGGGTGTCCTATTTAAGACAGGAGGTGGGTTAGCAAAAGTGTTAATTACTGAAGCTTACTACTGTATCTCTGATTTGTACATCGCCAGATCTTTCGCTCTCAGTTACTGTCCGCCTGATTTATTTTTTAAAGAGGGTTACTAGAGAAGAGGCTAATTGGTCTCTCTCTCTCTCTCTCTCTCTGTCATACACACACAGAATTTCTGCTTCATTATCAATATTGTCAGCCTGCTTATCTGGATTATACAGAAACCTTCCCTGCATTCCTGAAGCTCCCATTGCTAAATGGAACATGTCTGCGGATGGATGACACATAATCTGATTAAGGCAAATAAATACATACAAGAAAACACCCACGTTCGGGCAGCTCTGAATTATTCAGCGTTCAGTAACAAAGCACGTCCCTCCGCCCTCCTTTCGTCTCCCCACAAGATTCCCCGCATTGATTTACTTTCCTGTCGACTTTGTGATTACTTTTTTTTGAAGGAAAAAAATAATCCACTTGGCTGCTGCTTTTCCCCTGACCCTGGTCGGCGCCTCCCCTCTCCCACCATCTAGCACGCTAGCCCCTACGGTCCGCACCACCACAGTCACCGGAGCCCCCCACCTCCTCACCTTTGGCGAACGAAGGGGGTTCGAGACTCAAGCACAACAGGAACCAGGCGGCTACCCAGCGGCTCATGATCCTTGGATCTCCCAAGGGATGACCCCGAGTAGATGAGGGGAAAAAAGAGGCGTGAGTTTAGCGCAGGCAAAAGGAGGGCGGAAGGCTGGAAGAGCCCTTCTATCTAGCCACTTGGCGATTAAAAGCTATTTCTTAAAATTATTTTTTAGTTCGAATGAAAACCTTTCTGCCCTGTGGACCAAGAAAGGGAAAACTCTCCTTTTCCTCCTTCTCTCTTTCTATTTCTCTCTCTCTTTTCTCCCTTTCCTTTCCTGATAGGTTCTGCGTCTCGCCTAACATTAAAGAGGAGATCTGGGAGACCCAAGCGCAGCTCACATTCGGAAGCGCCGCGAGCCTACTCGCCGCTCGCAGAGACAAGTGCTGGTAGGTGTGTGCGGGTGGGAAAGGGAGAAAGGAGGAGAGCCTCGCTCTGTCGTGACAGCCTCTTGACTGGCTGCTCCCGCTGCCGCCGCCGCCGCCGCCGGGAAGAGAACAATGAAGAGAGAGCAAGGGAGGGCTAGAAGAAAAAGCTGTGCTGGCTGGAAAGCGTACTGTATACAAACAGAGGCGGCGTGCCGTGGTCGGAGAGGAGAGCCCTTCTCTCCTCCGTTCTGATTTCTTCTTCCCCTCCGCGTCTCCTTTCAGTCAGGCAGCAGCTTCTGATGGAGAGGAGAGGAAAAGGACTCTGGACACACCCAGCCTTCTGATTGGCTCATCTTTTTCCTCTGCGGGGAGGGAAGAGGGAACGAATTGGAGGTCTTGAAGTTGTCTAAGACCCCTTGGTGTGTGTTGGTAGCCAAGCCCACACGATCTTGCATCCCAACTGGCATCCCAATGGAATTAGCCTCCGATGGAACAGAAGGTGCCTGATTTTGGATGCCATTTGGGCACTTCAGGTTCATCTGCATCCCTGGGTGCTCTCTGGACTTCCATAGTTCATACCATGCTAAGGGACAACCTTGGCTGCTGCCTTCCCTCCCATCACAAGATATGCCAAGCACTTTTAATTGCTTTCTCCCTTTCGATTGTGTCACACAGCATAGGTGGGCCAATCTTTGCCAATGACTTCTAAACTGGAACAAAGCCCAAGCTCAGTCACCACTTAGTAACTGTTCATTACTGACATGTATCATCCATATGTGCAGAAGTCCCTCTGAAGAATTCCAAACTATTCCCAATATAGTGGACTATTTCTTTCTAGATGACATCACAACATGTAGTGCTCTTTTGCAAGCTTTAGGAGTCACTCTGCCTGGATAGTTGCTCTAATTTCAATTTTCTTTTTGACTTTGAACCATCCATTTTCCCTTGTAGTTGTCTGAGCCCAGAACATGTCTCATTATGGGTCATGCTGTGTTAAGCATATAATCTAGACCTAAGACAATACATCTGTAGAGAATCAGATTAGGCAGAACAGTACAGAACAGAATAACAGAGCTGGTAGGGACCTTAGGGGTTTTCTAGTCTAACCCTCTTCTCAGGCAATAAATCCTATTTCAGACAAATGATTGTCCAATCTTTTCTTAAAAACTTCCAGTGTTGGTGCAACTACAACTTCTGGACAATGGTGGGTTAATTTTTTTTTTACTACCGGTTCTGTGGAATGGCTTGGTGGGTGTGGTGTGGCTTTGTGGGCATGTCAGGGGAAGGATACTATAAAATCTCCATTCCCTCCTGACTCCAGGGGAAGGTTACTACAAAATACCCATTTACTCCTGATCAGCTGGGACTAGGGAGGCAGAGAATAGATGGGGGGGGGAGGACCAGCCAGAGGTGGTATTTACCAGTTCCCTGAACAACTCAAAATTTCCTCTACCGGTCTTCCAGAACTGGTCAGAACCTGCTGAAACCCATCTCTGCTTCTGGAGGCAAATTGTTTCATTGATTAATTGTTCTAACTTTCAGGAAATTTCTCCTTAGTTCTAGGTTGATTCTCTCCTTGATTACTTTCTATCCACTGCTTCTTGTCTTGCCTTCAAGTGCTTTGGAGAGGAGCTTGATTCCCTCTTCTTTGTGGCAACTCCTGAGATACTGGAACACTGCTATCATGTCACCCTTAGTCCTTCTTTTCATTAAATAGACATATCCAATTCCAGCAATTGTTCTGTATAGGCTTTAGCCTCTAGTCCCCTAATCATTTTTGTTGCTCTTCTCTGCACTCTTTCTAGAGTCTCAACATCTTTTTCACATCATGACAACTAAAACCGGATGCAGTATTCCAAGTGGCAAAGGTAGGCAAATAGATACTAGTCTAACAGAAATGGTTACTCAGAATTATCTAACTAGACAAAAAGTGTTATTTTGATTATCCTATTAAACCAGTCAGTGGCCAAGAATGAAAAACTGACTCAAAGGTACAAATAAAATAAAATTAAAATAACATAAACAATGCATGCTGATATCTACAATATTAATTGTAGATATTTGCCTTGATATCTCCTAGGTTATTTGTTTTGCTTTTTTCATATCATAAGAAAATGCTTTAAAGTAAATCACATACCCATTGCATCACATGACCATCTTTACCACTTCTGAACTACATACATCTGCCCCATAGACTTCTTTAAAAAGGTGAGTTACTGCAGACTAGTGCTTTGAAAGACTGCTTCTCGACACACCCAAACTTATACACTCATACACACTGAGTAACAAACAGGGGATTCAGGAAACTAGGAATGGTGATTGGGAAGCAACATCACTCTTAGCAAATCATATTTTCTGACTTTTCACACTTATAGTAGACATTTTTTGAACAGCAAAACTTCTCCTCAATACCCTTATACTGCATAAACTTCTCAACTATCTCCATGAAACAGAACGGGGTGCTTAAAATTGATTTACACATAAAAATTGGAACCATCAATTAAAAAGCACATGAGTGATTTACATCTAGACACATGATTTTTCTTTTTCTTTTCTTAACTGCATGATAGAGCAACACAATATACAGGCGAGGGAGTTGTGAAAGTGAGGAAAGTCTATAAATTATGCCTCTTATGAATGTCATGCATCACAGGATGAGATCTATCATAAAACATTATTTTATAAAGTTGTGGTTAAAGCTTGTACAGCATTTTTAATCTTTATTCTAGCAGCTCCATAAGGACCTTGACATACTCACAACACATCTTTTGCCAAACAAGAATTGGCTATTGCCAAAATAATGAAATATCTATAATTATAAATTGTCACCAGATAAGGGATGTTCTGGTTCTCTTAAACAGTATTCCAGTTAGATCTAGTAGGACACTTTGATCAAAATGTGGCAATTGTCAAATGGGCATATGTATGGCTCAACATTGATTTGTAAGATGGGACAAAAGTAAGTGATGATGCATTAATAGTCCAATTACAGTAATGGTATTATTTCCTCAAGCAATTGACTGAAATTATAGTCACATTGTCACTTACAAAATATATCTTGGGTATAATATAATTTACATAAAAATGTTAGATAAGTGAAACATTTCTGTATTTTGGACTCCTGCATTGGTTTCCAAGACATGCAGCATATTGCATGGATCAATGATTTTGAGAATAATAAGGCATGCAAACCCACTCACTGCTGCAAAGGATTACTTGTGAGCCAGATCCCTGTAATGGATGTAATTCCACATGTTGGCCACTGTTATAAGCAAAATATGTATTATAGGCTAGGCATATCAAAATTCTCAAAGCCAATTTGATTACCAATATGAACTCACAGGCATGCATGTGACTGACTGAGCTAACAATCTTTTCACAACGGGCGACATGCAAGGTTGATATTAATATCTGTGTCTGGAAAATGGAATGTGGCTCTTTCACATTATAGCAGTCTCCAGTGTAAACCACAATTTTCAACAAGAAGCTCTCAGATTCAGACAAATGCTGCCTACTACTTTCCTCCCAGGCAACACTGCTAAGTCATTTCTGTGTTTATGTCCCTGACTGTCAACCATCCATCTGTTATTGCTAGTTGTCCCTTAACTGAAATAGCTTATAGTTTTCCTGATAGTGGTGTCCTGCTGAGGAAGGTGAGTCCAGAAGGTGAGTCCAATATAAAAAAATGGGTAACATAAGTAACACAATCTGGTGAACCAAGCATATTTTGCTATGCCATCAGTACTAGGTTCAAGGGGAGGGGTATTTTCATGGGGTACACATATATCAACTTGGCCTTCAAGACATAGATTCTTACAAGTCAGCAAGACAGCCGGCTCCTCTTTAGAGTTATAGCCTAAAGTTGTCAGGAGTGATATTAATGGCAATTGAAATAACAAGCTATGATTGCCTCTACCCCAGTTGTAGTCCCAGCCTTTTTTCTTCACCATAATAGCTGTGATTACAGAGAAAGCATTGAACCCTGTGTTCAGCACAACTGTTCATAACACTGGAAAGAAAAGGGTTGTGTAGTATTCAGTCTTGCAGTTCCATTACAGAACTTTTTGAAGAAAAAAAGTTCAAGGTGACTGGTCAGAGAATGTTACTAGCAGAAAATAAGTTCTGCAAGGCTTGGTAGTCATTTCACAGAAGAAGAATCTTAATTCCTGAGGTTATACGCATGCACAAAATCTAATATGGAAAATGATAAACTATTTATCAACTCGTTTCTTCAATTATCTCTGTATCTCCACTTGCCAAATGCAACATGCCAGCAGCAATCCTTAATCTACTTATTTATATGGTTCCTTGGTTCTACTATGATGTGCAGGCAAGAGATGAAAATATTAGTAGTATATTACAGCTATTATACTTGTTAGCTTTGGAGGCAGAATTTAAATATGCTTGGAAATCTCCCTTCTTTTTTAAATGTAGTTTATAAATATTTCCCAAGATATTTATCTCTGTCTTGAATGTCCCAGTTTGTTTATTCTCGACCGCAACAATTCAGGGCATTGCATTGAACCAGACCACAAGTTACAATAGCAAAAGGATTGACCTGGGAAGCTGTTTGGTCTGATGCTAGTGAGAAAGGTTATTTTGTTTTAATATCTGTTTTTATTTATTGTTGTAAGCTGTATAGGATAATTATATCAGATAGGCACCTTCAAACAAATAATAATTAAATAAATAAGCATGGCTCCATATTTTATACCTAAAACATTTAGCACTTTGAATCCAGAACTTTGCTCCTCAATTTCACAGAAATGTGTACATTCAAGTTATCTTTTAATAATGGATATATTCATAATTGCAATCTTCACTTGAATTGTCAGCAAACTTGACTTTCAATTGTGCAATAAAAATTCAGCATTGTTTCTTTGCCAGTCGAATCTACAACATAGAAGGTCTGTATTTTGTTCAGCCCTTTCAGGTAGGCCAGGCTAAGAAATTGACTCTCCAAGTTTAACTGGAACTATAGTTTATTGATATACGTTATAATAACAGGATTTTGGAAGCACGACTATATTGTCTTTTCCTATCTCTAATATCCCAGGAGCAGAACTTTCTTCTTATTCTTTTCCCCCCTGAGTTTAAAGTATTGTATATTGTTTACTTGTTGTTGCAGTTATCTCTACATAAGGTAATCTCTGAGATTTTCTACAGTTTATCTTACTGAACTAATTTTGTTTCTCTCTGAATTGCCTGCCTTTCCATCATTGAAATAAATTTGCTACTCTCTACATTCATTTTTCTCTCATTGAATTGAATAATGTGCTAATTTTTCATGGATTATTGCTGCTGATTTATGTATATTAATGTCAAATGTTCCTTTCCTTCCATAAACTGTCATATGTTTATTATTTGAATTCTTTCATACTATTGGTTAAAAAATAGTTTGTAAATTATATTGATTGATTATTAAGTACAGTTTCATTTTTAGATTTCCAGAATGTATAGGCCTATTTAATATCTTCAGTGTAAAGGTTCTGAGAGTATCAGCTGTCTATTAGGTCATTTAGCAGAAACCATTGTTATTCTAAGCAGACACATATTTTGATTTCTTCTATTAACTAGAAGTTTAGAGCTAATTATGAGTTAGTCTTTGGTGTTTTTATTCTTGTTTACTGAATAAAAAAAAGGGGAAACGATTTTGACCCTACTTCGAAGATTCAAAGCTGTGAAAGTCTCAGATTTTTGATTCCATCCCAGAGTCATGTGCCAGTCAAGGTCAGGTCGTGTAGTCTACTGATCATAGCAGGACTGGCCATGGTGAAAGATTTTGACAAAAACAGCGGGGTTCTTGTTGCTTGTTGGGAATTTCTGCACATAACCTAGTGTGAGATGCTGTAGAAATTGGCCATTCTTGGAGTATCTCTACAGTCATTAAGGAGTTCCTGATGTGTTACCTTTCTTGGTATGCATGGTTTTTATATTACGCTTTACAATATGTCTCTTTTGGCTAATAATAAAGCTTAAAATGACTTTATATACTGGTGGATGTTTTGTCTTTAGATCTAAAAAGAACCAATTGATGGACACCTGATCACTCCCCTGACATTAGGCATTAGGCCCCAGTTCACATAGACATCAGGAACTATCAATCTCTGTTCATTGTCCTAGCCATTGAGTTAAAAGAGCCATGCAATTCTTCATTGTCTGGTTACATTTGGTGGTATCATTTGCACATCTCCCGTGAAAATGTCATTCAAGTTTATAACATGTATCTTCTTATGAAACAGTGCCTCTATTACTTTGAGGAAAGGGTTCTTGGATTTGTGGAAAAGGGAATCAGCAAGAAAGAGTTTTGGCAAAAATGAAGTAGAGATATTACCTATCACATGAAGTAAGAAAAAGCCAAGGAAGGATAAAAATAGTGTTCTGACCTAGGCTTCCCAAGAGCATGAAGCAGACTCCTTGTCCTGAAAAAAAACCCTTTTTATTAAGTTACTGTGAATTTCTCTCATTCATATCCAGCAAAGTCTTTCAAGGGAGAATTTACAGTCACAGACCTTATCTGCCAAGCCGATATCTTCAAAACTTAGCAAGAAGCCTCTGAGAGTCATGAATCAATTAAGCGAACTAATTGTCTCCTGCAAACTCCCCTCCCCATTTGCTCCTCTTTATTCCCTATGGGAGGGGCCATTTACCATCCACCTGTGGCTTTACTCCCGAGTCAACCCTTGTTCCTTAGCTGTTCCCTTCTCTTGGCAGCTCTGCACATGCACACACTGGGAACAGGATCCAGCTGTTCTTCTACCCCACTGATGTCCTACTCCAAAGGCAGCTGACAACAGTCAGACAGCCCGAACCCCATCTCTGCCTCCGACACAGAGCACTCAGCAGAGCCTTCCCCAGTCTCCAGGACTGGCCCCTGTTCCTCTCCAATCTCCTCACTGTCTGAGTCTGCCACCAGCTCTGCTGGCTGCTGGCGGGCCACAACAAATAGAAATTATTTTGGGAATGACCACCAAGAAAGAGGTGATGAGAAATAGGCCAGACAGTGTAAAAATAAGTGGGAAACAACAATATCTTTCCCACCACGCCACAATTCTCACAACCTAAAAAGAAATGGACACATCTGCATTTGGAGTCAGCAGAGGTGACAGAATAGGAAAGAAAAGATGTTGTTGGATGGAACTTGAAGAAAAACATAGATAGTACATTTGAATCCTGAACAAAAACCTGCATATTGTATCATTTTGCTGTAAGTTCTATTTGTGAATGTATTATTACTCATATGTTTACTTATATCTTAACTCCAAAGGAAAAAATAAAAACAATAATTCAGTCATTCATATTGTTTCTGAATAAACTATATATAATATAGGTTGAACAAGTTGAAAGATATAACAAATACCAGGCAGCATTTACCAAAATCCAGCTTTTACAATTTCAAGTCCTTTTCAATCCTAGGTACCAAAAAATTAGTTTAACAACAACAAAAGTCCTCTTGAGTTCTTTTTTTTTATATCTGTAGTAAATGTATTATGGAGATAGAAAAGTTACACAAATCCTAGATTTGGTCATAAATTGAATGTTTTCTGCCACAACCAGGGGACTGGTCTATATCTACTTCTATAAAAAACATAACCAAATATTAGATTATTATTTTGTCTCTATGACCTACAAGCAAGTTGCCCATAATTGCTAGATGCACAAATTAAACGTATAGTTTTCAGGAATTTCATAAAATTGAAAACTTCATAGAATTGTTTCAATTCATCATATAGGAAAGAAATTATTAATTTCTTTCTTTGCCACTTTATGCATACAGCACATAATCAAACAGCTTACTTGACTGTATGAATGTTTTCCTTGAAGCTGAATGCTTTCAGGTCACATTGTATTATGAGACAATTTTCTAATTCTGCTGAGAACATAGAACAGTACATTCAGATATGATTGATAAGTTTAAGTACTTTGGAGAGGATTATTTTTTTCTATCCACATTTTAGTGATTATGTTGTGAATGTTTCTTTTGGTACTAGAACAATATGTTTAATTATTGAAGAACTGAAATAATTTATAAAACCAATAGAGATGGACACCAAGTATTCTCTTGTTTGGCAGTTGGTGATTGTTTCTATCTTCCATAATCCTATCTTTCAGTGCTCCAAAGACCACTGAGTTTGTTTTTCTTACTTTCCTTTTTCCCTAGATACTTTGACTATTTTACTCAAAAACCATATTTCTCTATTTCTATATCATATTGATATATATTTTCTGTCTGACATTTTATTTTATTTTTTTAAAAAATTCAGATTAACTGGTTGAAGGAGAGATTTATAATGTGGCCTATGGCCTTCTTATCTGGTCTAAAGTGATGAAATTACCCAAGTAATACCTTACATATATACTGTGCACTTCACCTCTCAAATCCCAGATGATCTTACATTTTATATAGACAGCAATCACTCCATCCATCACTAAAATACAATTGCTTCTCTGGTGGACTTCTTGAAATAGTAATGTATGACAAAACTGCAGATAAGAACAACACTTCAGAATACAAATTGAGGGAGGATTAATATAGGATAGCAATAGCACTTAGATTTATATAACGCATCACAGTGCTTTACAGCCCTCACAAAACAGTTTACAGAGTCAGCATATTGCCCCCAACAATCTGTGTCCTCATTTTGCTGACCTCAGAAGGATGAAAGGTTGAGTCAACCTTAAGCCAGTGAGAATCGAACCCCTGGCAGTCAGCAAAATTGGCGTGCAATACTGCATTGTAACCACTGTGCCACCACGGTTCTGCTTTGTCATCACTTTTAACAGATTTTTGATCAAATAACCCAAAGTAACACTGTTTTAAATCTATTTTAAATTTACTGCTTGATATTATTTCCATAGGACATTTTGATTCCTTCAGTTTTTACTACTTCAGACTGGCAGATGTTTTTGATAGCCATGGTCTGACTTCTTCAGTATTGTTGACAGAGGAATCAATGCAATGACAAACAGTAGTGGTGAGAGTAAGTCTCTTTGAAAGTCTATCATCGTTGACCAGCAACCGTGTCTTTCATTGTGACATTGATCTTTGCATAAAACCTCTGAGGTTTGAACTGATTCCTGTTATTTCTAGTCAACTGATTATCCAATCTGGTAGCAGGAAGTCAAATGCCTTTTTGTAATCAATCCAAGCTCATTCAAGTATGTCTTCCTTTTTTTTTTTGCAGTTTCCCAAAATCATCTTGTCAATTACAAGCTGATTTTTTATTCCTCTACTGTATTGGCAGTTTACTTTCTATTCAGGTGGAAAGAGCTTGTTTTCAACTAGATGCTGTTGGACTGCATCAGCTACCACAGCAATTAGCAATTTGAAGGTTGTCAGTAAACAGTTAATTGGCCTGTACTTGCTTGGTTCTGACCTTCTGTTGGATCTGTTATTAATCACGTAGGTTTTGACAGAGGCTAACCAATCTTCAGTTTCACCTCCTTCCAGGATGTTGTTAAACTGATTAGCAATGAGTGGGTGTAGTCAAATTCCTGCCCAAAAACCCCACATGCAGTTATCTGGTGCTGAACAATTCTGGATCTCCTTGCCCTTTTCTCCAGCATTTTTTCTTACTCACATACTTTATCCAAGCTGCATTTTTTTGAGATTGTCAAATAGTTGTACATAGAACTGCATTGATTTTTCTTTGTCAAGTGTTGACTGATTCATTGCAGTCTCCCTATTGATGGATTGATGAAGTCTGTCAACGAGATTTTAACTGGCAGAATCAGAATGAAAGCTTTTTCTCCATGAAACCTACTTTTTGGAATGTCTTGTCAACTGATTTCTGTCTTCATCCTTTTGGAATGGCGTTAAAACCTGACTCTTCCAGTCAGCCTGGGGTCTTGATGGGTTGCTCAATGTTGGAAGTGGCTGGTGGTTTAACTGAGAACTGATCTTGCATTTTTCCTTGTCATCTTTTAAATTATAATTGTAAACTACCCAGAATTGCTTTTTAGAGCGAGATGTGTGGCATACAAATTCAATAAATTAATAGATGGATATTTGATATTACAGCATTAGTATCTTTTAATACTTGTGCTACTTTTTATTCAGCAAGCTACAATAGAGGCAATATTGTTTGGTTGTTTTTTCTTTTTAGATGCTCTTTTCCCCCCAGTTCTTTCTGAAGAAAAGGCAGAAAAGATTGGTGCTTGGTGTGAAAATGAAAATGATTCAATAACTATTCTGGCTTCCTTACTACAGACACCCCTTGGTTTGCCACTACAGTCTGAACTATACTATTATTAACTATACAATTATTTATATTTAATATTTATATCTTAATATGTTTATATAATATTTAATATTATGTATTGAATCTTTATATAATTATAATAACTATTATTATAATATCTGTGCTACTACACTCTGTGTAACATAGTGCACATTTATGGCAAATTAACATTTCTAAATGTGCCAAATATGTTCATGTTTAAATATAGCTTGGTTAAAGAATGGTGCATACTCATCAATCCATATTAAAACCTTAGAATTTAGACAGTTCAGTAGTCCTCAATCTACAACCATTTACTTAGTGATCATTCAAAATTACAACAGCACTGCAAAAGTGACTTGTGACTGTTTTTCACACTTACTACCTTTGCAGCATCCCCATGTTATGTGATTAAAATTCAGATGCTTGGTAATTATTTCAGTGTCCTGGGATAATGTGATCATCTTTTGCAAACTTCTGACAAGCAAAATCAATGGGAAAGCCAGATTCACTTAGCAACCATTTTACTAATTTAACAACTGCAGTGATTCACTTAGCAACTGTGGCAAGGTCGGTCGTAACATGAAACAAAAATTACATTAACAAATGTGACACTTAGCAACAGAAATTTTGGGTTCATTTGTGGTCATAAGTCAAGGATTATCTGTATTTGTTCTTGTGGATTCTCTTAATATGTACCGGTAGTGTGAGGTCACTGTTGTCACTTCATTCTTTACAATACTGTTTCTGTATTTCTCCCTTATCTGCTTGCATTGCAAATTATTTCAGCAGTTGAAATTCTTATGAGCATTTAAAAATAGGACTTTGGTTTCTCCTTTAACATCACCTCTAACTGCCTGTTTTAGCAATATAATGAATCATAAAATCATAGCATACAAAAGGATCTCACATTTTCATTTGAAAAGTCTCTACTACCATTAACCAAACCTTTTATGAATAGTTTGTCCCTGTAACCAGATCCCTTTTCCTCATTTTAAATTCCAGTAAAAGGATCATACTAGCTTTGACATATACCAGTTACTCTTGATGTCACTCCTAGGGAATCTTTGATAGCTAGTTTTATCAGTTTAACTCAAGGTTAACTTTATAACAATGTCTATATTTCAAGTACAGATCAGACCCAATATTGCTTATCTTGGAAAATATGATGAACACAAAAATTGAGAAGGAGATAAAAACTGTTTATGGTGACATATTATATTCATTAAAAAGAAAAGAAATGTCCTGAAGACCAACATTTCTCCTGAACTATTTTCACAAGGTTAACCTGACAGAAACAGTTAAACTCAGTAACAGTGTTAATCTGCATAACTCTGTTGATTCATCCAACTATTTATATGTTAACAGAGAGAAGCAATTCATAGATTACATTCTTTGGTGTGGCTGAATGAAACATATTTTATACATTTCTCAGAAAATGCAGAATCTGAAATTCAATAAATCTTAAAAACACATGAATATCCACTAATACTCAATTTCAATAGTCTCATTTCACATACTGCACTGCAACCTCTGAAATATTCCACTGTTATCTGTATACATAATGATAATGAATATGTTAAGTAGGGACGGAGAGAAAGGAAGGATGCTGATTCTTCAACTAACAGCTTTTTATTAAGTAGATCAGTACAACCCAGCAACTTGCCTGTCTGTCCTTTTATAGGGAGTTGTCAGACGGCTCAGCCAATAAGATTTAACTATTCTCCCGCAGAAAAGGCAGACCTGAGTGAAGCCTACGTTTATAGACTTCACTCACTTATTAAAGTATGCAATAGTATAAATCAAGGCAAGTTCTAAAAAACTGCAACTAGTATTTCTCTATTCTTATAAGAAATTAAGTTGTACAAGTCTTTGAACATGCCAGCTTTTTGGGATGGGGGTGGGGAATAACAATAATGCAAGAACTTTCTCTTAGTGTCTTGCAAAAAAAAAAAAGGATAATCACAGGAGAATAACACTAAAAATATTTTAAGATGTTGCAAAAACATACCTTACCAGTGCTAAATCCTTCCTTGTGAGGATCATTTAACATTTCTATAGAATAATGAAACTAAGGAAAAACCTGTTGTGAAGCTTGGATACTTAGTTTTCCTCATCTTATCTCAAATACAAAATGGTTTCCATGCAAGTTAACTACAAATAAGTCAAGAATTTCATATTTAGAATTACACTATTACAAAGTAGTGTAGTCTCTACCCATGTTCTGTAATGATTATGTCCATCTAAAATAATTCACTGCCAAGATGGAAATTGACTTTAGATTTATGGAATGTTTCTAGAAGGGATTATTACACAAGAATTTAAGCCTATGCTTCAATTCCAATTGACAATGAAGTAAGCAATATAAAAAACACAGATGACATTCTCCCCCCTCTCTCTTTCACACATACCACTCCAGAGGTGGTTCCTACCAGTTCGGACCGGTTCTACTGAGTAGGTAGTAGGCCGCTGGTGACATCACGGAGCCGGTTCTGCTGCTCCGTGGGTGCCGCCATCTTTTTTGGTGATTATTTTTTCTTCGGGGAAATTTTTTTTTACAGATTTTTTTCCTGTTGCGCATGCGCAGAAGCCAAGTTTCCAGCATCTTATTTTCTGCCTTTTTTGGGGGGGTGTGTGTTTCTATTGCGCATGCACGCGTGCACAAGGTGCACGTGTGAGGTGCGCCTACGCGACGCGGGAGGCAGCGACCCGCCGGCGG
>JANHFT010005536.1:297148-316238 GCA_032467955.1 Pseudoxenodon macrops
GCCATCAGGAGAAACCAGACAAATCTAATATAGCAGTTTAAAGATAAGTGAGATTCTTTAAAGCCCTAGTATATATATGTCAAAAGGGTTTTGTAGTTCCCGGTATTTTTAACAACCAGTTCTCTGCCCTAATGACCAGCTGGGTAGGCATAGCTAGGGGGGGTCATGTGACTGGTGGAAGTGAGTGACATCGATTTGGCCATGCCCACCCAGGTTTTGGGGTCCCAGTGTTTTCTTTTCTATGGAAAACAGGTCCAAATGGCTCTTTGAGTGTTTAAGATTGCCGATCCCTGGACTACAGTATTGCAGGCTAATGGCCCATAGCCTAGATGAGCTCAAGATTGTCTCAGCTTTGCATCCTTCCAGTAAAGTCAGTAAAATTGTTGGAGGCAATATGCTGACATTATCAACTGCTCAAAGAGTGCTAAAAGCACTAGGGAGTGGTATATAAGTCTATCTGCTATTGCTATTCTCCAGGCCCTGGCTGGATCTCATCATTATTGAACTCAAGCTTTATTTAACTTCTCCCACCACATTAGATTTGCTCAATTTCAATTCTGATGATGGACAGACCGATAGGGCGCTAAGTCTCTTTTCAACATTCTTTCCAACATTCTGTTAAGTTGAAAAGAATTTTTTAAAATTGAAACGTCTATATGTCTAAGACTGAAATTCTTAGCATATTTATCTGGAAGTACCAATACTTTGGAACCCAATTTTACTTCTGAATAATTAAGTTTTGCATTAATCTTGTTTGGGTTAATACCTGACTACCAGCTAGTTTGTCGGCATCATCTACACCGTTAGTCAAAAGTGCCTCATCCTGCCATTGCTCCACTCAGAAGTTCACCCAATGTCTGATTTTGAATCTTTTATTTTATTCTCCTTTCCGGCCTCTGTCTCAAGGAATTGTTCAGAAGTTCTGTTTACAGTTATCATGTTTTTCTATGGGCTGCTTCCTTATCTCTTCCATGACTTTTAGCCTTCTCCATACTGGACATCCTCAGAAATCTATGTGCTAAGTAGAGTGACTTGCAGGAATGCTCTGTCAAATTCTTTCAGTTACATGATGATTGGCTCCTTCAAATTAATGTGACTGCGACCATAGTACTAGTATATTAATTTATGTTTAAAGTTGACAAAGCAAAAACCAAACAGCATTAAATATGAAACAGATTCTTCTTCATATAGAGAGCTGAGACTGAGAATTGTACTTCGGTTTGAAGGACACTCTGACTCAATTTCTCACCTCTTAATTAGCAAGAAATGGAGGAGGAAAATAAAAAAATTCTGAAAGTGAAGGAGCAGGCAGCAAAATGGAAAGAACAGGGGAGGGGAGCAGAGAGGAGAGGAGAGGAAAGGAGAGCATCCCTTTTTGCATTTCCAAGAATTTATAGAGACAAGCATTTCAGTTTTCAGAATAAGGAATTTAAAGTGGTAAAATGGGTACCTTAACCCTAAAGTTTCTGAACTCCTTCCAATAAATCCTGGCTTTCATCACACTTGTGTGAAGCTTTTGTTTTGCCACATAAAGTCTTATCAGATCTCTTTTTCTTAAAAAAATCTTAGTTTTTTGTTTGAAACTTCATAGCAGATTCATAGCAATTGTGATCAAAGAGGAAATAGCCCCATGCATTGCCAGCATGGGATCATGGATGCCCTAATCAAATAGATAAGACTGAGCTTAGGCTCAAAGATTCAGGGTGGCAACTTCCAAAATATCTTGACAAGGATAAATGAATAACCTTGAAATATATTGTTCATGCTCCAGTGAAGCCTAGTGTATAATGTAAAATCTTGATCTGCAATATAAATTATATGCACTGTCAAATTGAGCTCTTTTTTTCATCCTATGTTGCTGTGTTAAACAATTTTGGAAGATTAGATGATAATGGCTTTTGAGCCACTTTCTCTCATTGACCTCCTTGAAAATTGGAAAAAAAATCCTTGCCAAGTCAACTTGTAGTTAAATATTAATATTATGAATTGTTTATATAGCATAAAAGCATAGGAGGAGATACTGAAGGTCAGTAAGCTTTTAGTCATGTGTTCTCATTTTGAAACTGTTATACCGTAACAATTGAGAGGTTCAGTTAAGTTTTTTAATCTATATTCCTACTGTTTGCTTCCTATTGATTTTTAAGGCATGTACCCTAAACCATCCATCACAAAAAACAACAACTAAATTCTATTGACATGATGGAAGTGCAACTCATTCTCAACCAAATTTACCTTCAATATTGAATTGCACATTTTGGTTCACTTGATTTCATTGGAAACAGTAATAATTGACAGTTCTATAATTGACAGTGATTGCAACTACTTTATCTGGAAAATACCATTACAATGACGAATGAGAAAAAGTATCATATTCCTTTAATTCTATTATGACAATTTCCCACTTTCTCTTAGTTGACCTCAAAATTTCAGTACTGGGAATAACGTTCTAATGTTGACTTCATGAGCAGTACTATCAAATAATTAATTTTGTAGCGAAATATTTTCTAGTTGGATCTATGGTTTTCCATATTAATGCATTCTTAACTTCTATATGGGGTCTGTACACATTGCCAACTGCTTGTTTTACATCCCATGATCTGCAGTGAATATGTTAAAGAGATACCAAAACTTTTTTTTAAAAACCACTAGTTAAAATATTTGCAGAAGAACAAGATTTGGTGACATCTGCATTCTCAACTGACTCAACCATTTTCTCCCCAATCCAGGCAATATCAATCTTATGGAATATGTTCTATGAGATCAAGTATTCCACTTCTTTCCATGCTAATGATTGCCAATAGCAGCTGCACTGCTGATCTCATGTGTATCGTGCCTCTTCCCAGTGGTGAAATCCAATTTTTTTTACTATTGGTTCTGTGGGCTTGGTGGGTGTGGCTTGGTGGGCATTGTGGGGGAAAGATACTGCAAAATCTCCATTCCTTCCCCACTCCTGGGGCCAGCCAGAGGTGGTATTTGCTGGTTTTCTGAACTACTCAAAATTTCCGCTACCGGTTCTCCAAACTACTCAAAGTTTCTACTACCAATTCTCCAGAACCTGTCAGAACCTGCTGGATTTCACCCCTGCCTCTTCTTCTTTATTTGTTCTAGAAGGTGCCTGCCATATTCCAAATCCTAGCTACTGTGTATTTTCTTTTTTTGGGGGTGGGGGATGCACAGACACAGATTCATATGCTTGTGTCATATTAATGAAAGGAAGACACTTGGCTAGGTGATCCTACTGATCAGGAGTGCCATCTTGTTCCTGGGGGACAATAGTAGATGGTGCATAGGTCTGATTCATTAGTAGGACACAGGTATGATCCAGCCTGGTCTTTCCCTGGAGTAAAAAATTATTATCTTGCAAAATATTGTAGAATTAAAACAAATGTAGGCGTATTCCTCTTTATCACACAAAGTTATAACAATAACACTTATAGTTATAGCTATAACTGATACAAGACACTTAGGAAGAAGATTAAAAGTACAAAGGTCATCCATTCTAACATACTCTTTGATAAATGGGTGCTAAAGTGTACATCCCATTTCCATGATTCAGTAAAGGATCAGATATACACATGTGGATATGTATATGTACATGAACATTTTGCAGATAATATTAATTATGAAATGGATGCTCCATGACAGTAACCACAATGTAGTGTGGTCTTAACCCTGCATCCTCACAGCCTAATCTCTTTACTACAGCACACTGTCTCTCCTGTCCAGCTTCATTTCTGAAGAATTATGTGAAATAAGAATCCATATTACTTACTAGGTAATTGTGCAGAACATTCATGGTATGTGCATGATCATATTATGAATGAGAGAAGTGTTATTTCACCACTTGTCGTGTTTTGAACTTCTTGTCAACTACCTATATGTTTTGAACTTACTGGTGAACACGGAGTGGCAATTCATTAAGTATTTCAGGGGTGGGGGTAAGGTTCCAGTATGCACCACTGAGCACCACTAAAGAAAGAAATGCACCTAATTAAATTTATTTTTTTCAAAACTCAGTGATATAGGCTATTCCATTGATCAGTATTCCCTGACCCTAAGAAGAATATTTTTAGAGAATGTAAAACCTTGTAACAGGAGTAAAGATATTAAAGTCAATTTCTCACACAACTTTTGCAGAGTGCTTTTACAATCTAATCCAATGTAATTTCAAACCACTTCACATTTTTATCCCCAACTTTGGAGCATATTGTATTTTGTGGTATTGCTGCTTTTTACTTCTTTGTGATTTGACCTAAGATTTTGTATATTTTTTCTAATCTAGCTGTCTTTCAATGAATGAAAATTTATATATATATATATATATATATAATAAATAAACAATAAAGTATTCAATGCATATTGGTTTCATTTTCTCCAATGGACTATCTACAGATAACTGCTACTGTGAATGTTACCTTTGTGTTGAAATTATATCTAGCTCTTTTGTATATGCATTAATTTCATTGCTTTGAGGTGAAGGGTTCACTTTTCAAAAATAGTTTTGAGTCACTTAGATTACTCTATGACTATTTTAATCTCTAGCAGGACTAAAAATGTATTCCTAAAACTAATTAGATAATAACCACAAAATGTGACAGAAAAAGTTACTAATGGACCAAGAACATGCTTGTCAATTTGCTTTGCCAATTGCTGAAATTTGTAATTATTAAGCAATCAGTAAATTCTTGATGAAACAAACTTTTTTTTTTAAATCTCAGTCTTCTAGAAATGGCACAAAGAAACTTCCATAGATTAATTGTAAATAATTTTGAAGGTAACATCAAATATAGAATTAACAAGTGGAAGAGAAAACACAATAACGAGAAATACAGTATGGTATTTTATGAAAAAGCACTTTGATTTAAATGTTACAATAATACGTCATACATTAGGAACATCCAAGTTCTGCACAAGTTCTCACTTGACTCCCATTAAGCAAGCAGGTCATTTCTGTAATAGCTCCATAAGCATGGAGCAAAAGAAACAGAGGTACAGAGTCTCTTGATGCTGGATCCTGTTTGGAGCTAATTAAACAAGGGTTCCTGAGTATCAAGATTTGGGCTGGGAGTTTGTGAGGGGCAGTTTCAACCCTTTGGATAATAAATAAGATGAATGTATAAAGGACTCACTGGAAAAGAGCCTAATGCTGGGAAAGATGGTAGGCAAAAGAAGAAGGGTACGACAGAGAACGAGGTGGCTGGATGGAGTCACTGAAGCAGTTGGCATGAGCTTAAATGGACTCTGGGGGATGGTAGAGGACAGAAAGGTCTGGAGGAACGTTGCCCATGAGGTCGTGATGGGTCGGACACAACTTCGCAATTAACAACGATGATCCTATATTGATTCTGATTTGGATTTTTCCCCTCTGCCTTTCTCTGCTGGATTATTGCTTTTGATTTCAGTCAATTACTGGTTAATAGGCCGAGGAAGGAATTTTGTCAGTGGCTCTATGTTAATTTAAGTTTGTGTGATTTTTTTCCCCTTCTTCAAGAGAATGTATGTTTACTGAGCAATGTCATTATTTCACAACTTTACTGCAATGTAAATCTAACATTTGAATGGATATTCTCTCTGTCTCTCTCTGTCACTTACTCACTCACTCACTCTGTCTTTCATTTCTTTCTTTTTGTGTAAAAGGATGAAGGATACCTTGTTACCTTGGAATCAGAAAACTTTAGGAGGCATAAAATAGCAAGGTCTGAAAACCTACCTCAGAAGCAGTGTGCTTGCCATATGTTCAAGAGGCGTGATACCATAATATATGTAGCAAGTATCCTGTTATGTAGGACTTGCCCAGAAGAATGATTCAGGGAATTTTTGCCTGTCAGGAAGGCTTCTTAATCATTTTCAAATAAGCAGTAACCCAGGGGATCTGCAGTTCTGGGATGCCAAGGTGACCCCTTAAAATAATAAAGGAATTTGTGTGATATTCCTCACCCCTACCCACCAAAGGAATACAATTGTCCATGATATGGCTCCAACCACCTGTCAGATGGTCCATCAGAGAGGTCCTTATTTCACACATGATCTGATTCTTCCTGAGACTTAGACTCCTCTTGACATCTTATCAGCATAGAGTCAAATACACATATCTGTAAGCTTATGCACAGTCTTGCCCAAGTTCACCTTTATATAAATGGTTTATCTAGTCCACATTTTAAGTAAATTGTCTATATGCTTTTAAATTAATTGATTCAACATAATTAATTTTAATAATTAATTGATTTAAAATTAATTTTCCCTCCAGTCCATCTTTAAAATCAATTAGGCCTCCATCCATTGTGCAAATATGTTATTTGCCCTGAATGAATGGGAGAGAATATTGTTACCTCCATTATTTCCTATACTTTTATAATGTATCTCTATAAAGTCCTGCTAGACTATTTACTTGCAAACAGTTCTCTTGGTAATTAAAAAATAAATAAAGCACAGGGTGTTGTAGCCCAGTGCCTTCTTCGTAGGTGTAAAACAATGTAGCCTTGGAATTGGCAATGGAACAGCAAACAATTTAGGGAGGCAAACCATGATACCATCCTGTCAAAAAGGAAAGTGTAACATAGAAAACCCAAATAGCCCCACCATTATCTTTAGTATAAAATGTAGTTATACTAAAGATTTTAATTATTCTCTTATATCATAGGGATATAAGCATAGACTCAAATGAGAAGACTGGCAATGAGTAGCCTGATCCAGATTTGCTGGTTGAACTATTGCCTGAGGAGCTGCCAGTAGAGGAGGTCTTTAGTAACAAGCTACAAGCTGAGTGGACATGACCTTGTAGACTACCCTCACTCTGTCAAGGACCTTGGAGAACTTATATCTAATGATCTAAGTGCCAAAGCCCACTGTAGCAACATCGCCAAAAAGGCATTAAGAGTTATAAACCTAATCTTGAGTAGCTGCTTCTCCGGTAATATTACACTACTAACCAGAGCATACAAAACATTTGCTAGACCAATTCTCAAATACAGCTCATCTGTCTGGAATCCACACTGCATATTGCACATTAATACAATTGAACGTGTCCAGAGATATTTCATGAGACGAGTTCTCCACTCCTATGCTCGCAACAGAATACTTATGCCACCAGACTTGAAATTTTGGGCTTAGACAACTTAGAACTATGCCACCTTTGGTATGACCTAAGTGTAGTTCATAAAATTATCTGCCACAATGTCCTACCTGTCAATGACTACTTCAACTTCAACTGCAACAATACATAAGCAAACAATAGATACAAGCTTAATGTAAACCGCTTCAAACTCGATTGCAGAAAATACAACTTCAGCAATAGAGTGATCAATACCTGGAATGCACTACCTGACTCTGTGATTTCATCCCCAAACCCCAAAAATTTTAACCTTAGACTGTCTACTCTTGACCAAGCCCCATTCCTAAGAGGTCTATAAGTGTATAAGTGCACCGGCATGCCTACCATCCCTGTCCTAATGTTCCCTTTTATTTGTATTCATTTTATGTATTCAAATCATGTTTATACCTATATATGTTATCTAATACCTGCTTGACAAAAAATAAATAAATAAAATAAATAAAACCAGCAGACAAAGCTACCATCAGAAGATGTCAGTAGAAGAGCTCACCATGCTCAGAGCAGTGGAGAGCAAGAGAGCAGAACCGAGCAAAGGCCTTCTGCAATGCTTGCAAGAAAAGAATCTTGCCTTTCCAAATGAGCATCACTAAGGCTACTTCTGTTTAAGAAGAACAGCACGCTTAAGCTTTTCCATTGCCAACAACAATTTGTTTACCCAGACTCAGTGTATCTTGACTAATTTGAAATCTCTTGACTCTGGACCTGGAGGAAGGAATCAAAGTCTAGGAAATGTATTATCAAAACACGGTTTTCAGAACTCCCCATCCCTTATCAATAGCTTTATTATTTATCAGGTTTGTATGCCAGCCAACTCCCGATGACTCTGTGAATTGAACAAGTCACTGACCTATGCTAAACTGGCTAAATGGAAGAACCTATGTTATCAAGAAGGACTGTCAGAAATACAGAGTTCTGGGCATCAGGCTACACCAAAACATTGTGACATATAACCAATAAATAAAACTGTAGCCAATATTTCTCCCAGGCTCAAATAAACTGTTGAGTATCTTTTCCCCCTTCTCTGAGTACTTAGTGCTTGAATGCCATTGGGCAAAATAAATGCTTAATCTAACCTTCAACTAGATCTAGAAAACAAACTATGATTAGAGCTGGGCAGGAGAAAGTCCATACCATGGCAATAGATTTTAAGTTATTGTTTACCTTAAATTTAAGTTTAGCTATTGCTTAGCTTAAGTTTAAAATGTGGCTGATACTTCCTCTTTTTATTATATTATACTTTTAAAATTTGTTGTTTCTTCAAATGACATGCCACTCTGTTCAGCTTCTATGCATACAGTATGTATAAGAATAGCAATTTAATGAAGTGTATTGAATTAAAAGGAATGGTTCCTTGGGGGGGGGGGAAATAATGATTAAAAAAGAATATAAACAGCAAAATTTGGAATAATATTTATTGTTTACTATTTTATTCTTTTAGTTAGCATGAAGTACTAGCAACCATGTTTTAAAAAAAAAAGAAAAATAAGAAAAGCATTAATAAAGGAATTACAAGCATTTTTTGATATCCCAGTTATATCTTTTATATTGTGGCTCAACATGCTTAGCTAGAACTAGCCCCATGACAGAAGATGAAGATTCATATTAGCAGATGTTTTAAGTCATTTTGTTCTGCAGCTCTTGAAATGACAAAATAGATTATCTGGGTAATACTATATAAAAGGTATTTGAAACTGAACTATGTAGCCCTTATTTAAGGTGTATTATCCATAGCAGAATTCTTGACTTTCTGTTGTTTTCTGTTAGGAAAGCTACACATTTGCTACAAATGTAAGAATGCTTTAAGCACAACAATTCACTGGACAATAAAGATTTTGCTTCATGAACACTTTGGGGAGTGTATCTCGTAGATTTTTGGCTGCTAATCACAAAAATTACCTGTAATTTAACCCATCACATATCCTTTCATAGAAATCATCTGTTTTTACACAAGGGCAATGCATACCCTTCAGTACTTGATGGCTATGTACGCACATGAAAGATACAAAAACATTATATTGTTGTTGAAGCACATCCAGTACACCAAGTGAAGATCTAAAGGTAATGGCTCTAAAGCATTGATGGGAACCTATGGCACGCATGCCAGAAGTGGCACGCAGCATCCTTTCTGTGGACAGGTGAGCCTCACCCCAGCTCAGCTCTGCTGTGCATGAGTGTGTGCCTCCTGCTGGCCAGCTGGTCTTCAGGTCTCTGCTGTGCATGTGGTGTGTGTGTGTGTGGGGGGGGCTATGCACACATGCATGGGGCAGAGTGCAAGTGTGAGGGCTGTGTGTACATGCGCAATGGGGGGCACATGCAGGGGCACACACGCATACATGGGGTAGGGCACATGCCTGGGGGCCATACACACATTACATTTTGGGAGTTCAGGTGAATGCACATGCATTTGTGCGTGCACGCACACACTTTGGGCACTCGGTCTGGAAAAGGTTAGCCATCACTGCTCCAAAGCTTGGAATGCAGCTCAGATATATGTCTATGGAGATTCTCAGTCATCCAGGTAATGGTTGTCCCAAAGGTGCTTTTTCAAGAGGCAACTGGACTTTCTTGTTTTTCTTTGAAGATATTTAGCTTCTCATCCAAAAGCTTCTTCAGTTCTGACTGGATGGTGGGGAATGGAAAGATTCATTTCAGACAGCTGGTCATTTGCATTCTTTTAGAACAGGGGTGTCAAACTCATGTCATCATGGTGTTGGCATGGTGTTGTCATGTGACATATTGTGACTTTTCCCCCTTCACTAAATCAGGTGTGGGTGTGGCCAGCGTGTGACAAATCCAGTCCACAGCCCGCAAATTTTTAGAAAGTTCACTTGGATGTTTGTCAGTCACCCAAGGAATGCAAATGGATTTGGAGCCTTCTAGGAACTGGTGAAAAATCTGTCTTTTAGAACTGTCCTTTCTTCGGGAAGTTTTCTGCCCCAGGTCCCTTCACTGTTGAACACAGGTGCAGGTTGTTGCGGATGAATCTGTGTTGTCTGCATCTCAAACTACATTCAGCTGGTTGGACAAGTTACAAGATTGTGTATTGTTGTACAACATACAAGATTGTGCAGTGCATCATATTACTGAAGATTCATTTTCTGCAGTTATACTTGGCTTTCTTCCTGAAAATCTAGGTGCAGTCCAAACAGTATCAGGGAAACTGGAATCCATCAATGTTGGCTGACTGTTGTTGGACACTGCAGCAAGATACATTGGGTATTGAATACAAACAAAAATCAGTAGCAAAATACTTTTAGCCCTGTTGAACAGATGCAGCATTTGGAAACATCATGTGATTAAATAATTATAATAATTAAAAGCTAATTTTATATTTCTCAAGATTCTTACATGGTACAGTAATTCTAAAAGCATATTTGTGTTCAGTTTGAATGGGTCTATCATAATCACCACAAAATTTTTGAGAAGCAAAGGTTTTGGAAAAATGTTGTTCAGTGATTGCATATTAATGAATTAATAAAAAGTAATTAATTTACTTTTTAAAATATTTAGTCATCCAAAAATATATATAGGTATAATATTTCAGAGAAACTGAAGTGAAAATATATAAATATACACCATTATTCTGAATTGGAGTTCATCTTGTTTATTATTAACACTATGGCTTGGGAAATCATTGCTGTTTCCTTTCTTCCTTTTTCTGTGTGTCTTTCTATTTTTTTCTTTCTTATATTTTTTTGTCTTTTTCCTTTTTGGAAATTATACAATTGCCATGAGAATTCCTTTCCCACCACAGTCGTCCTCATTAACCTTCTCTGTATTTAACATTTTTATTGCTGTACCCTTCCTCTTTTCAGATAGCCAGTTTAGCCACAGCAGAGGTGGGTTCCTAATGGTTCAGTCTGGTTCTACCGAACTGTTAGTAACTTGGCAGCCTGGTTCACTAGAACCGTTAGTGTTCTGGGCCTGCCACGCCTCCGAACCAGTTCTTTTGGCAGCATCATAGGCAGCGCCATCTTGGATTTTAAGTACTGCGCATGTTGCGCAGCTGCAGCGCACTCCTGAGTGAACTGGCAGTAAGAAGATTTAGAACCCATCTCTGGGCCACAGATAAGAATATTTATGCATGGAACTTGAAGAGCTTCAATATTTCCCCACAAATAAGCACAGGATTGAATTCCAATTGTAGACTTTGATCCAATTGTCCAAAAGTTCTCATTACAGAGTTCTTCAGGCTAAACAATTCCTATTTCAAAAGAACCTTAACATATTTAATTTTTTATTACGGAGCCCCACACTTCATTTGTTCTACAATTTCATTTTCAAATTCTATTGACAATATACTAAGTCCTTTTATGCTATTATTAATTGTCTTGACTAGTTCTGTGGAACAAGAGCTGTTTCTTTTTCTCCATCTCCTTTATCTTCTGTGGAAAGAGCTATCATTTCAAAATCAGTCCTTCTAAGTTTCAGAAAAGCTTCTCGTTGTATGATTAAAATTCAAGTATAATGAAAATGGTTTCCCATTAATTATTTTGATGTAGAATGTGGAATATGTTCATGAATTAAAAAAAGGAAATTTGTGGAATGTTCTGGATGAAGTCCCTGGATTTTTTAACAGTAATTCTGGCTTCATTCTTCAGCCAAACATTACAATTAATTACAAGATGTCAACTTGTTCTATGGAATCTTAGTGATGGGTGACCTTAAATAATTAGTTGCTGGGAGCTAGTGCACATTATAACAAATCTCCAAGCCCAGCAAAGTAGGAGTAATCATGAACAAAATCAGAAAAGAAAAATACATTGATCAGATGAATAACTTGAATTATTTCTCAGTAAACTAGAATAAGATGATTGAAAGAAGGCATTTTGTTATGATTGAAATTTTGTTATCCTGAGTAACATGATGTGGCTTATTAAATCAGCAACAGTCAATAATCATACATTATAACACTAAATGACAATATAAAATTAGGAAATACTGAAAATTATTTATTGTTATTCTATTGCTGAAATTATTATTGGAACACTTGACATAAGACTTTGTAGCTGATTACTCATTGAATCTAAGCTAAGTAAACATGTTCAAATGTATTCTCATGTTTCTCACCCCACAAAGCCCAAAATATCTACAATGTTAAATAAAAGTATGTATTTTTTAAATGTACCTTTTTTTAAATGTATATGTAGATTGAAAATGTAAATGACCACATTCAGAAAAAAATGAGAATTTGGAGAGTAAGAATCGGTTTACAATTTCACTAGAGAAAATGTTTGGGATCTTTTCAGGTTTACTTTAGTTTGACATCTAATTGAAAGTTAACAAGCCTTATTTATGTCCATTAGACTATGATTAATTAAACTGGCTTGTTTGCACAAAACAAAGTTAATTTTAGCCATCGTTTAAACCTGAAGCACAATACTAAACTGGAATCAACAGATTCACAGAACCAATTGTATTTTACAGTAATTATATACCATCTAGCTCATATGAATTATAATTCCAATATTGTTAGGTTGATTAATCCAAAGTATTTGGAATGTCCTGGTATCAACTTTTTGTCTAATATGATGCTGGAATAAGGATGATATGGTGATACTAAAATGTGTGATTGACAAGTGTGTGTGTGTGTGTGTGTGTGTGTGTGTGTGTGTGTGTGTGTGTGTGAGAGAGAGAGAGAGAGAGAGAGAGAGAGAGAGAGAGAGAAAGAATGTGTGTGTGTATACACATAATTCTCCATTTATGAGCATAAATGAACCATAAATAAGGCTGTGAATAACCATTTTTATAATGGTTATTAGGCTAATGTGGTGGTCTTTAAGAAAACACTCTGGTCATTAAGGAAATTGATTTTCCCCAATGGACATTTTTTGTCAGAAACCAGAAGTAAACACTGGACACAAATATAACAAATTGCATTCACATGGCTATGCAATGCTGCAAATAACAGTTAAAGAGAGCTGGTTTCCAAATGGCCAAAATGAGATCACATGAGTATGGGAGATCTGTCATAACTTCAAGTGTGTGCATGTGTGTGCGCATGTATGTGTGCACACATACACAGATTTCCTGTTAAATTTGTGATATTAACTACGTTTAAAAAAGAAGATCAGAAATATCCTGTTCAGTTGGATATCTATACATCTATTCATTAGGATATATTCCACAGAGTTAATTAGGAGATTCTCAGCAGTAGAATTTTCCCAAATTGATATGCTCAATATATTCTAAATGGCTCATTCAGCACTTATTTCACCTTCTATAAACGTATTCAAAAACCTTTTTTCTAAAAGAAAGAAATTGGATGGGAACCTGTGGATAAAATAGAGCTATTTAATTTGGAGGTTGAATTATTGGTAGCGCTATGCAAAAGAATCCTAAAACTTGCAAAAGAGAGGAGAAGTAGGGAAGAAAGGTAGAACATAACATTAGTGAGTGCTAATGAGATGAGGTTGGTGTGAAAATTTGGCTGAACTTTCAAAAATTATGGCTTTTAGGTTCTATTCTATTACAAATAATCAGACTGGTGTAGATACTGTCTCATCACAATTAAGTATTCATATTTCAATAATTGCCTAGTTTTCAGTAGATCATGCCCAGTATTATTAAATAATTTATGCTATGTACACCTTTCAACTATGTGAAAGAATTTCCCCCTTCACTTTGATTATTCTTTTTGAGCAAAAATATTCACATGTACAAAAGCAAATGAGGATATTTCTATGTATTTGTATACCGTATGGGCATTATTGCTTTATTACATAATGAAAAATAATTTCCTTCCTTCCTTCCTTCTTTCCTTCCTCCCTGCCTTCTCCCTCCACCCTCCCTTCTTTCCTATTTTTAAGTCAATTTTGCCGGTATGAAAGGTATTAAACAATCTCTAAAGAAACTATACTTTATTTTTTTCTATTTGTTTAGTCAAATTATTTCACATTCTTTTTCCTATATTTTAAGACAATTCTTAGCTTGGAAGTTGAGTACCCTTCTGATATCTTTCCAGTGCACACTGCATTAGAGAAATGCTGCTGGGTGATTTAATTATTGGCATAAACACCAAAATATTTAACTTGGCTGGATTTCGATCAATATCTTTTATGTGCCTGCATGAGCTTCTCTAAATGGTTCTTTGTATCTTCAGATGCTATAACTCAGAAATTAATTGTACCAGTTCTGAAGGACAGCAGCATCAAGGTGAACAGAGATAGATACAGATAGATTTACAGAAGACTAATAAAGTGGAAGTGAAAGAAATGTCCAGCTTTCTTCAGTTGAGCTTGTTCATTACTGCAGTTCAACTTTTCTGCTGGAAGCTTTTGGTTATTTTTATAATTTAACTGAGGATGCAGATGACAAAGAACATTCTGTATCTGGCAGATATACTTTCTGGAAAATCATGATATTTTTCACTGTAATTCATTCGCAGTATAAATGTTTCAGCACTGGAAAAAGAGAAAAGGTAAAAATCCCTGGGATACATTGGAAACTCTTTCAATCCGGAGCCATTCTTACCCCCAAAACATGTCTCCAAGCAATTACTGAGTTACAGCAGGCTTGGAGCTGGCATGGATTAAATTTTCCCATTGCTGCAAGGAAAGAGCAAAATAAAACTAAATAGCCAGGAGATACTTCCTTCCCTCTTCCACTGGGCCAAAAGAGCCTCAGAATCATTAGAGGCTCTGATATCAGATTTCCGAAACAAAACATAATATTGCTCTGTAAGATATTTTGTTTCTTTTTTAGAACTCATGTTGGCCCTGCTCCTTGATGTACCTTCCAGGAATGGTAATTGCTGCATAAAATGAATATATCTTAACGGCATTTCTACCCAATCCAAATCATGACTTTCATGTAGACAACTATAAATGCCGTAACTATAGCAAACATAAAAATCTGTACAGGAGGTTTGTTATATTGCTGCAAAGTACCGCTTCTTTTCCCTTCAGCAAAAACTGCTTTGTCTTCTAACAAATCAATACAGAGTAGAGCAAGGGCTGTTATACTTTATTAAACACAACTAGAACATCTACTGCTGTTCTAACAGGCTAATAGAAGACGTTTTCGTCAACCCAAGCTGAGAAAGTGCAATCTTTTTACCACTTGAATTAAAACAAAAATGAGGGGAGTGGTAAGTGATCATTACATACACATTACTATGTAGACAATACTATGTACACAATAGTCCTTGCAAAATCAAGACATTTAAATTAAAATAAGAGTAGAAGAGGGAAAGCAATTCATATCCCCAAAGGCACAGCATGATTATTTGCTGTGGGAAGCCTTCCCGTAGTCACAAAAGTTTCCATGTTTGCTGAAACCTAGCACAATCTACACTGCAGACAATTACACTGCATCCATGGAGACTGGCTCTTTAGTAACGTCAGCAGCAAACCTTGGAGTGTAGTGTGTGTGTGTGTGTGTGTGTCTCTGTGTGTGTCTGTGTCTGTGTCTGTGTCTGTGTGCTGCTAATTGTGTTTTCTGTGGTCAAATATACATGGGAATATATTTCTTGGTCAGGATTCAAGTAATTCAAGAATCCAGGACAAAATTTGAAGAACTACAATTTTAAAAATATGTAGAAAATCTGGAATTTTGGAAACATCTGTTGATGTACTTTGTCATTTCAAGGGAAAAATTTGAATCAGGGGTACTGCTAGATTTCTAGGTTGATATTCAATTTAAGGAGTAAAATATGTATGTCTCAGATGTCAGGCTGATTGATAAGTAGTAGTTCCCAGATAAGGCTACAAGCTTTGGAGAAATGTCCTACCTTGTTCTTAATTCTTTCAGAGAATAAGCAATTTAAAATAAAGCAAGGCAGATTTGGATTAAATAGTTGAAAAATCTACTACTAATAAAATAAATTTAATACTGGAAGCAACAAAGTCCAGAGAGAAAAACAGAACTTTTCAGCTCAAAACCTGAAAATATTCAGTTTCCTTCATGCTTCATTTTATCCATGCAGTCTATGACAATATATTGCCATAGAAAAAGGAATAAAATAGTTCTAAGTTATCCCCAAAATGTATCCATCTATTACCTTTAAAGGTGTTCCCCTCGCACATATGTGCTAGTCGTTCCTGACTCTAGGGGAAGGTGCTCATCTCTTTTTCAAAGCCAAAGAGCCAGTGCTGTCCAAAGACGTCTCTGTGGTCATGACTAAATGATGAAGGCACATGGAACGCTGTTATCTTCCCACCAAAGGTAGTCCCTATTTTTCTACTTGCATTTTTACATGCTTTTGAATTGCTAGGTTGGCAGAAGCTGGGATAAGTAATGGGACCTCACTCAGTTACGTGGTGCTAGGGATTCGAACTGCCAAACTGCTGACCTTTCTGATTGACAAGCTACCGAGCCACCATAAACCACTTATATTACCTTTAACCCCCTTTATTTAAATGTGGACTTGTGATAAATGAAAGCTGGCTTTTATAAATCCAAGCTTCTCTTATTAATTTCTATGGCTAGCCCAGTTAATTATATAAACTGAGTATTTATTTGTTCAGTTATGTTTATATGCCCCACATATACCTTTAGTAACAATAGATGTTTTTATTTTTATTTATTTTTATTACTGTTGTTGTCATTGTTAAAATCTAAATTAAATAATAATTTATTATCACTTTAAAAACCTTTATAAATCAACATGGATTTGGATAATCTTAAATAGGAAGAAAAAAGGGACCTTCTTATTTTACATATTTATTTGTTTTATTTCTATAACATTCAATTTTCATCAAACAGTGTGTGGTTTGGGTAGAATTATTTTTAAACAATCATAATACATATATTTATTGGGGTATTCGTTGTATAATATTGATAATATAAGAATATGATAATATGATAACAATAATACTTAACTTCATCTTCTTTAACAATTTTCCACATCAACATTCCTCTTTTTATATCTTCTCTTTTCTAACTTCTGTTTCTATTGTCTAGCCATTGATCAACTATACCCAATATAAAACAACTATTCAGTTTCTTCCTCTTCTTTAATGGTAAGTGTTAATCTATCCATTTCTGCAAATTCTAATATTTTCTTAATCACGACGGAATTTCATTGTTTTTCCATTGTTGCACAAATTCAATTCTAGTTGGGTTAATATATGCAGGATCAAATATTTAATTTTTTTATCATATTTTTCTGATTAAATGCTTAACAAAAATATCTCTGGTTTCAAGTCTATATGTTGCTTTATCATTTTTTCCAGCCAAGTATGTATTTTCATCCAGTATTTTTTAGCTTTTGGGCATGTCCACCACATATGGTAATATGAACCAGATGATTGATTACACTTCCAGCATTTAGCAGATCTATCTTTATACATTTTTGCCAGACTTGCTGGTGCAAAATGCCATATATAAAACATTTAATACACATTTTCTTTGTATGCAGTTGACATAGTCAATTTAATATTTCTATCCCATAGTTTCTTTCATTTGCATATCCAAAGTTTTTAGCTCAAAAAATCATTGTCTCAATTCTAGCTATTATCAAAAGTGAAGAATAGAAGGTCCTTGTCCCAGAGCCATCTCAATTTTCACATCATCTTTCCTTCCTTCAAATAATTTTTCCTTTCTGATTCTTTCTACTTTCCATTTGACAGATGCATTAAAGTTGTGTGGAGACCATTTACTCTTGGGATTGTCCTGTTTTTATTGAAATGTTTTAGAAGATTCCCATCAAGCCCTTTCTAAAATAACAGAAAGGAAATCTTGAAGAACAAAATCAGTAGCCATAGACAAGAGAAAACAATGACCGACTGTTCTTATTTACCATATAACTGATGCAAATAGGGGGGAAAATAGATCTAGGAAACTACAGACCAATCAGTCTGACATCAATACCTGGGAAGATACTGGAAACGATAATCAAGCAACAAATCTGCAAACACCTAGAAGCATGCAAAGTTATAACCAGAAGGCAACAAGGGTTTGTCAAAAACAGATCATGGCAAACAAATCTTATTTCATTCTTTGACAAAGTGATTACATTAGTGGACCAGAGAAATGCTATAGAGATAGTGCTATAAGGCCCAGTCCTTTTCAATGTCTTTAAAAAATGATTTAGGTGAGAGAATAGAAGTGAACAGGGGTGGGTTCTAACTTACCTCAACGCCGGTTCACTGCCTCCCGTGCTGCGCGGGCGCGCCTCATGGGCGCACGCATGTGCAGTAGAAAAAAATTCAAAAAATTCCCACAAAAAGGGCCAGATACAAGATGGCGATGCATGCACAGTGCCGGAAACTCAACTTCTGCGCATGCGCAGAAGGAAAAAAACCTGATTTTTTTTAATTGTTTTTTTCCAAAAACAAATTCCCCCAAAATATATGGCGACGTCCACGGACCAGAACCGGCTCCATGACATCACCAGCGGCCTACTACCTACTTGGTAGAACCAGTCCAAACCAGTTGGAGCCCACCTCTAAAAGTGAAACTCATCAAATTTGCAGATGACACCAAGCTGGCAGGAATAGCCCAGAAGATAGGTTCAAGATTCAGATGGGTTTTGACAGACTTGAATACTTTCCTTGCAACTTGAAATCCCCTCTCTGACATCTACCCTCATGAATGCATTCATTTCCCATCTTTCCATTTTTCTGAATGTCAGTAAACAATATCTAAATTCATATAACTCTTAAACTTTGCTTCAAAGTGAAGAGTCACTTGATAATTTAAGGCTACCACTAGCACAAGAAAAAATAAAAAAAATGAAAAATGCATTAGCTTTAAACCCTGAAGCTTATTTGCTAGAATATAACAATTATGTGCTTCATTTAAATACTGTTGCCAATAGCCAAATATTTTTAATTTACCTCATTAGCCTTTAAATGTTTGCAGTTCAAATTCAATAACATGGTTATTTTACTTCATGTTAAGGTATATTTCCCCAAGTATAAAAAGGTAAAGGTTTCCCTCACACATATGTGCTAGTCGTTCCCAACTAGCGGTGCTCATCTCTGTTTCAAAGCCGAAGAGCCAGCGCTGTCCGAAGACGTCTCCATGGTCATGTGG
>JANHFT010005536.1:360245-372507 GCA_032467955.1 Pseudoxenodon macrops
TTCAGGTCATCTGCCAGTTGTTGATTTCCTTCAGCTTGGGAAGGAGGTTTGCCGTAACCGGTGATATTTTTAAGAATTTTCCACATGTTTGCTGGTTCATTTGCTGAGAACTGATTCTTTAGCTTTTCAGAGTAGGTTCTTTTTGCTGCTTCTGATCTCCCTTGTTAATACATTTCTGGACTGATTGTACAGCATTCTATCACCTTTTCTCTAGGCTTCCGCTTTGGAACGACGTAGCTGCTTGCGTTTAGCTGTGAACAAAGGTTTATTGTTACTGTATATTCACAAGTATTCACATATGCAACTGAAAACACATTGGTCACTTGTGGCTCTCATTCACATCCTTCTCATATTGTGTGTTTTTTTGTACACAGCATACATAAAAGTAATTTCTCTGTGTAAGATTTGGAAAGCCATCAAGCAACCCTCATCTTTGAAAAATCTGCTAAGACGAAAACCAGGATCTGGAAGGCAGGATAAGGTAAAGTAACAGAGGAAATGGACCATTCAAATGTTCCACAAAACTACATCATTTTAAATAAAGTATTCCCTGCATTTTCAATTATACTACAGCTGAATAAGAAATAAATCACCCCAGTTATTAAATTAAGATTGCAAAATTCAGCCCAGAATTGATTCAGAAGAGGAAGAGGTCTAATGTGGGAATGCTCATTGACCTAAAATCAGGAACCTTAGCAGGTTCTTGTAAGGTCCTTGCATATCAAAACCTCCGGTCTTATATTGATAGTTCTGCAGTCTGCAGAAATCACAGCTGAGTGTATTCATGCAGAAGACTCTCAAATGCAGCATCCTTACCATTTTCTGAATTTTTTATTTATCTGATTAAATGGTAACAAGTTTATTCTCATGGATATGTCCAAAGTTCAAGGACAAAAATAAGAGTAATAGCATCTTGCAATCTTTGCAGATTACCAAAGTTGGAAGGGACCTTCTAGGTCATCTAGTCCAACCCCCCACCTAAGCAGGAGACCCTACATCATTTCTGACAAATGGCAGTCCAATCTTTTCTTGAAAGTCTCAAATGATGGAGTTTCCACAACTTTCAAAGGCAAGCTGTTCCATTGGTTGATTGTTCTCATTGTCTGAAAGTTCCTCCTTATTTCCAGGTTGAATCTCTCCTTGATCAGTTTCTATCCATTATTCCTTGTTTGGCCCTCAGGTGCCTTGGAAAATAGCTTGACCCCCTCCTCTCTGTGGCACCCCTCAAAAACTGGAACCCTGCTATCATGTCTCCCCTGGTCCTTCTCTTCACTAAACTAGTCATGCTCAGTTCCTGTAACTGTTCTTCATATGATATGAACCTAATATGACGATACTTCTTTACTGTCAGGTTTCTTGTGCCTTCAAGAATTGCATGCCAGATAGAATGAGATATTTTAAAGCATTTATCCTTACTGATAAAAAATATTTGCTGAATGTCTGCTTATTATACTGCTCTTAAAGGCATTAGTGCTTTGCTGGGATAAGTGTGTAGCATCAGGAAGTCTATAACTCTATTTATACTGCAATTTGCTAACAGACCAGTGCTGCAGGTGGGACTTAATGGCATCTGGCAACTTAAGCTGAAGGCTTTTAAGTTCTAATTGAAAATGTTGGATCTTGGACTTCTTTGGCAGGAACCAAGCTCCTGTCTGTGCCAAAGCAGCTCAAGGATTGTTCTCTTGCCAAGATGCCAAGGCTGCCAAGGGGCTATACTGGCATCTGTGGAAATGGAGGGTCTAGTTTATCTCCCTTGGAGAAAAGTCTCAGCAATAGAAAGCCACCAGCGTGGAATTAAATCAGCTAGGTTTCTTTGAGTCAACAAAAAAACTCATAGCTAACCTTCATGAGTAATTTGGCATCGGATTTCTAATTAGAAAAACTTTTTTTTAATAAAAAAAATAATGAAATTCAGGCTACATTAAAATAAAGCCCAGCAAGATATATTGCTTAGTTAGCCAATAATCATGAAGTGAGCATAAATGCAAGCCAAATTTAATTTAGTATTATAATTCAATACTATTCATTTTAATTTAATTCTACTTCAGTTAATATTTACACATGAAACCTTGTAGTTTCACAGAAAGTCATCTTTCTGTATAAAAACTCTGACTTAGCTCAGTGCAAGAGCTTTTTGAATAGCAACAATTATGGAAATACAATTGATATCTCATTTAGCTTGCTTTTTAGAACATGATTTTGTTCAAAAGCCCTGCACTGTAAATTATGCTGAATACTGTGCAAGATGCATTAAATGTAGGCCATGTGAGAGGCAGATAAGGAAGAGAAGAAACAAAAAGACACTTGACACTTCATATTTTGAGAAATAATACTATTGGTTTTTACTAAAATGATATTTTGATGCAGCAGAATACCAAATGTAATATTTTGCTAGCTTCTTTACTAACTGCGTGACTTCTCCCCAGTCAGTTAATTCAGGGACCCTCAAGAGATGTCAGTTCCCTAGGTTAAGAGAAATGTCACCTCTTCATGTCATCATGTCATGAAATACATCAATTGCACATCTCCCTTAACTTAGCAGTAATGCTTACTGACTGTCTTAACCCTTTACAAAGTGCCCTTGATTCAGACTGCAAGACTTTGCCATCTTGGATTGCAATTACCTGAAGAGGGGGATCATACAAGAAGCTCAGCTCACTATCAAATGTGCTATTAAGGGTGCCATTAATGTACGATATTTAAGGGACTTTGAAATATCCCACAACGTATCAGAGAGATACACACCATTAATTTGAGAGGTGGTCTTACCCTTGAATAGGTTTCAGAAATATTGCATGGTCTAGCCTAGCTTACCATTGCTTTTGGCTGTACAAATTCATCCATCCCAGAGTTCTCAAAAAAGTCTAGTAAAAATATTATCTTGAACAGAGAAGCCTCAACTTGCAGTCTGCAGATCTGATCGGTGGCCTCCTAAAGGGTTTGCTGTTTTTACTTTCTATCAGCATTTCAGGCCCTTTTAGCATGAAATATGTTGCATGAGTTACCCATCTATATGTTCCACTAAAATCAGAAATAGCCATAAGGTTGGGGGGCTAGAGTCTTCTCTTGCCCCCAGGAAGTCATATAACACAGAGGACACTGAGCTCCATATCTACTTGCATGCAAATTGTAGAAAACATATACAATATTGCAAGAATCGGGAAACCTCCCAAGTTTCCAAGGATTCTCTGTGAAGGAATCTAGACTGGTGCGGGCTTCTGGAACCAAGAATTAAAACAATTCCTATAAATGGCTTTCTGTTGTGGTCTGCACTCCATACATGGAATACAGAGAAAGATAAGTTGCCAGACAAACCTATGAGAAGAAACATCCTGATCCGTGTCATAACCCTTTTGAAATATAAAACAACCAATGATTCTTACTGATATTGGTTTTTACAACAGAACAGCACCCACTTACTTTTGAAACTTATTTTGCGTGGATAGGCACTCACCACTACAGGGAAGAATTTCAGGAAGATGATGTCACAGCTCAGGGATACCAGTTCAACAGGAAATTTAGAAGGGATAGCATAATTTACCAAGTCCTTTTGCAATGCTATGTCATTAAATTGTGTGGAACTTCCCTCAGGCATTCTTTGAAGCACATGAGGAAACTCTTAATTTGGGTACAAGGAACAGCTACTAAGATCTGCCTACCAGTCACACATACTTTCTCAGTGTTATACGTTACTGTCTCTGACCTCTTTATGGGCGATTTTAGATAATCTAAAAGTATATTTGCTCTGGGTAATGAATATTTAAATCATTTACACAGCTATCAATCTGTGTGCATATTCTTTCCATATGGGAAATGGGATAATAAATTCTTCCCAAACCAGTTTTCCACCAACCTTTTATGATGATAGCCTTCCAAGACTTGAAGCACCTTCAGAATTTGTTTTTTTTCATATTGCTTAACTTAGCCATGGTGGCAAAGTACGTCCTGGTTGTAAGGGAAGAATAAATGTACTTCTACTAGGAATAAGTGGTAGTATGTTCAGGTTCCCCTACTGTAGGTTGTCTTTGGCTAAAAATGAATTACCGGTAAATGGAAGTTCAGTGTTAGTTTTAACAGAATGGTGACTATGAATTCCTGTCCTTTGAAATTGGCTGGGCTTAATTTCTTCCCAACTAGAGGTGGGTTCCTACCAGTTCAGACTGGTTCTACAGAGTAGGTAGTAGGCCACTGGTGATGTCATGGAGCCAGTTGTACTGCCATGTTTTTTTTAATTATTTTTTGGAAAAAAAGCTTTTTGATTTTTTCCCCAGTTTTTTCTTCTTCTGTGCATGCGCAGAAGTCAGGTTTCCAGCACTGTGCATGCGTCATCATCTTGTTTTCGGCCTTTTTTTGGAATGTTTCAGGGTTTTTTTCTACTGTGCATGCACGTGTCCACGCGGTGTGCCCACGTGGCATGCCCACATGACTCAGGAAGCAGGGAACCGGCGACGAGGTAAGTTAGAACCCACCCCTGCTCCCACCCCTTGTTGTACAGTATCCTATAACAATCCTGGTTTGAAATATGTGTCCAATTTTATTATGACCCTCACCACGTTGTGGCAGGGACAGTCTGATGACATACATTTCCATGGCAGGGGACTTTAATTATATTCTAGGAATGATGCAGCTAGAATAACCACTTGGAAAGTCCTTTCTAAAAGTGAAGAGAGTGAAGTTCAGGATAATTGCCAGCTATGGGATTGCTTCCTAATTTTTGTCTATTTAGCCTTTTTTTGGAATTTTTCAGGGTTTTTTTCTACTGTGCATGTGTATTCCTTCCACTAGAAGATTGCCTTTTACTAAAATGTATCTCTGTGCAAGGCAAAAGGAAAATCCTGCATCATAAATCAGATTAGGCTCTCCATTTCTAATACAGCTGCAATAGTTATTCCTCCCTCTTTTCCTAGAACAATTAATGTACTTTTCCTGTTGCTTTTTTCATTCTCTGATCGGGTGTCTACCTTGCAGTTCAATTTAGTAGATGGTTGAAATCAATAATTTCAAGGTTTAGATTTGGTTTACACGTATGTGGCAGGTAGGAAACAGAAAAAAACTGCTATTGGTTTGATTAATAAAAAAATGATTTTCTGTTTTGAGGCTAACATTTCACTTATCAAATGCTATCTTTAAGTAGAGACTGGGGCTCTTTATACATTGTGACAGAATAATTTTAGGAAAGCAATTCCATTAGGCCTCACAAATATATGTTTCATAATTTTACACATTTTATTAAATGTATAATTAAATACATTTTATTTAAGATAGTTCAACTCAATTAAAATATAATTCCACATCTTTTTTTTTGCACCGAACAAGCAAACAGGAAGTGGGAACAACAAAATTTAACAGGAAAAAGATCTAGAAAAGAGTGACTTGAGAACTTCTGTGTTATGAGGCACTATGTGATCAGCTTTGAGGAGTGGAAAAATAACCTTCCCAATAACTGTTGATTGCCTATTGTGGATACTTAATTATTTTGTGATAAGTAAGCAGAGACTATACAAAGACTATCACTTATATTAAAGATACTGGGAAAACAAACTGGTTGTCAGTGGAGTTTGGTGGGGAATATACAAGGAAGTCTATGCATTTTTCCCCATTTAACTGATGTGTTTGAAAGCTTGAAAAGAGAACAATAAAAAATAGAACTCATGTATTGAAAAGGTGGAAGTCATACTTATAGCACAGTTGTGTTTTTGCTTTAAAATAATCTTCATATTATAGAGATCCCCATGACCTTGAAGAAGCTGTGTGGAGATGGTTAGCAAAACATGAGTTTAACCTATCACATTTTCAAGATTCATGACAATTCTTTCATAGGCTGTGGCAAGAAATGCCATAGAAATACTGGAACATCACCTTGTCATTATAGGCTGCAACAGAAGTTTGAAAGAGAGGCAATCTTGAGTTTCTTTCTCACTATATTCTGTTTCCTGAGCTGAACTCATGTTTTGCTAGTAGTCTCTGATACCTTCTCCAAATTCATTTCTGTGGTTCTCTACATATATATGTGGAGCAAGTGCAAATGTTTAGTAGATCAAAAATCAAAAGATGCTTAGAGAAATTAATAAATCACCCAATAAGTTTCTATATCATAAACTGGACTTAAATCTGGTGTCTGGTAAATGACATTTGCTGCTTTCCCAAAACAAATTGCAGTTTGATGGTGAAGCTAATTATTCAGATATGTGATGGGCTTTCTTTTAGTGCACAAGTTTAAGGAAAGGCTGCAAAGTTATCTATAGGTGATATTTTTATTTGGAAATGTACCAAGCAAAGGACTAAATTTATTTATTCGATACTGAATTTGTATGCTGCTGAAATTACTCATGCTTCTGACAGATTAGAAGAAAAAGCAATTAAACCGAGTGCAGTACAAGCTAACATGTAAAACAATAAAACATCAGTGATAAACACTATAAACACTAAACTATCCATGGTAAACAGTATAAAAACAAATCATATGCAATAATGCATTATAAACAATCCCACAATAGAATTATATAGCAATAATCCCATTGTTCACAATTACAGTCCGCAGTTACACAGAACATGACATTACATCACAAAACAGCCTTTGGCATTGACTGAATTTCACTGATTTTCAAAAAGCCATCAAAGGAGAAACTACATTAATATCCATAGGGAAGCTATTCTAAAATATTGGCGCAATAGCATTGGAACATTTCCCTGGCATTATCTACCTTCATCTCATGAAAATGCAGGACAATCAAGAGTTTCTTCTATGATGAATGCATTGAAAAAAAGTGAGCCTGCAGGAGGCAAGTAATATAGGATTTTATAGCTTAGACGTTTGCACCAAGGAACCTACTGACAGCCAGTGGAGAACTTTAAGCATAGACAAAACAGGCTCCTGGTGGCTAAAACCTGATAGCAAATGAGCCAAAGCATTTTCTATCATTTCAGCTTCAAGTGGTTTTCAAAGGCCATCCTAAGTAGAGCACATTGCAGTAGTCTGGATCAATTAAGGGGAAGGTATGACTTCCATTGCAATGTTCATCTATATAAAGCTATGACTGATTAGCTAAAATTGAGCAAATGTGCTGTTGTCTAAAAACTCCACCTGTCCAGTCACCATTAGGTACCATATATGTCCAGGAGAGTGGTAAGGTATAGACAAAACTGGACCCAGCCAGGAATCTCAATGAACAAACCATTCTGTCCTGCTTGGATTTATGTTTTGGCAGCTGACAGGCTAGTCTTCTATGGCATAGACCATAAATAATGATGCTACCATGTTCCAGACCAACAGATAACCTCTCCCAGTAGCTTTGTGTCGATATAAAATAATAAGGTAGGAAAAAAGTTTATAGTGAGTAGCTATCAGGAAGTCTCTCTAACCACTAGCTGAATTGTGTCTTCCAGCTCTATGATTTAATGGACTTTAATGGACAAAAATCAATGAGGAAAAACATTACATTGGAAAAAAACATTGCTTTGACATACAATGTAGCAAGAAGAGGGATGGGAGCTTGGATTTCTCAGAGTTTTAAAATGCTCCATGTGGAACTAGGTTTTTCTTTTAATATAATTGTATAGCTCTGCTTGCTAAAGATGGAAATAAAGCTGACCTGATCAATAATTTTATGGGAGGGAGAATCTAAAGGTTTTATCTTTCTTTAGTAATCTTTTCAGTGTATGACAAAAAAACAAAAAACAAAACTGTCTAAGTGGGAAAGATGGATCATTCATTCATTCATTCATTCATTCTGTTTTTTTAACCACTCATCTCCCTTGGAGGAACTAAGTAATGACATAGTAGCCTTAATATAAGTACCACCAGAAACAATCCATTTAGAAATGCCCTAAAATTCCCTTCTGTTCAAGATCTTATGAAAATCACTTTTCTTCACAAAGCTTACAGAAGTTTATTCCTATCCCTATCCCTATCCTTGGAACTTAATTCAACTGATGTAAGTCTGCAGAATTTATTTTTGATAGACATGTACAGTTGTGTACTTTCTTGGCTGAATTAATAGGTTCAGTAAATAAGGTGTGATGTAACTCAAATAGAAATCTAGGTGATGTGACTTTTACTTGGCTACTCTATATTTTTACAAAAAGAAAAGCAAATATGTACTTTGAATTCTAGGGATGAAAGAAATGGAAACAAGAGGTATTTGTACTGTGAGAAATTAAATGCTTATTTAATAGATTTTTATATTTATAAATTAATTCCCTTGCTGCATTCTGATTTACTTACTCCTGTCATTAGGATGTATTATTTAACATGAACTAGTAAAAAAGCTTAGCTTTTCCCACAATAAGATAGAGGGATAGCAGTTGTGAAAATAAAATGGCGACCATAAATTTTGGATTTTAAAAAGTGCTGAGATTCAAAATATTCTAGTCAGATGTTTTAAAAGAACAAATTCCCTTTTATTATGTGAAATAAATATATTAAATAGGTACATGGGGACTCCAATATTAAACACAACCTGTCCAAACACACACTACATCCCTGACTATAAGACATACATACATGCATACACAAAAATGTGCAGCATAGATAGCCAATTTTTTTCAGTTTGGCAGACAAAAATGAGACATATGGGACATGTGGTCCTCATAAAAGCTCTACATAAAAAAAGAGAGTAGTCTGAGAGGAACGCTTTATAAAGTGAAGTTCATTTTCATCCAATTGCATATCTTTTTCCCCCCTAACCAAGCCTCCTCTTTCACTTTATAAATGATTTATATTATGATTAATGCTAACAAATTTGTTGAAAAATAGGGGGCAGGTGAAAGTTGCAGGTTACATACTCATTCATACTTATGAAATAACTTTTCAGCATGAGACTTACCTCTGCCAACCTATGAGACTGGGACACAATTTTTGTCATTAACCTTTCCCACTACAGTACCTTTCCAATATCTATTCCAGAAGTTTACATAAGCCTCTAGCATAACATGATAGCTGTAGTTAAGCTCAGTGATGGTTTCCAAACAATTCCACCACCAGTTCATCAAAAATTTGAGCACGCCTATGCACGCATGAAGGACGTTTGCACATGCACGCATGCAGGACCTCCGTGCATGCATGAGGGGGGGGGGCTTCCATGCATGTGCAGTTTCCGCCATGTGGCGAGGCTCAACTGAGCAGCCTTTGGAGCCTGCTCTCCTCATCTCTGCTCTACGGGGCAGCAGCTCCTTCTCTCCACACTGTTAGGAGTGGAGTTTAGCAGCTGTGACCCACTGCTTTCCTCTAAGTCCCATACAAAAAGTGCTGTGACACAGAGAACCATCCGCCATGTTGAGTGCTGTTTCTCTCAGCCACAGCACTTTCCAGATAGGACTTAGAGGAAAGTGGTGGCTTACAGCTGCTAAATTGCACAAGACGTTCTCCCAGCAAGAATAACAGTGGAGAGAAGCAGCTGCCAACCTGGAGAGCACATGTAGCATTTCCACAAGTGACCGAGGCTTGGCAAGGAATGAAAGAAGTGGCTGCAAGATCTACGCTGCAGATCTTTCCAGATGGTACGTCTTACAGGTAAGGAGAACTGTCTGGTCCATTCCCAAACTACTTCGGCCCTCCTGCACCCATGCCAGCCCCCCATGACCATTTGGCCTAGCACGGCAGGCCACAGGCCAAATAAATGCTTCAGCCCAGGGGACCATAGCTTGAGGCCAGAGAGGGGCAGCAGCATGTGGCCGGAGGCCCGGGGCAAGGCTGGAGCAGGGAATGGTGCATTCACCAACCCAGCCAAGGTAAATGACAAGTGGGTGGCATGCTTACCTTTGGTGAGCAGAGCAGGCAAGGTGAGGAGGTGAGGCATGGAGATTACCTGGGCCACATGGCGAAGGCAAGATATATAGTGTGGGGTGGGCCAGATGAGCGACAAGTGGGTGGGCAGTGCAAGCAGTGAGTGGGCAAGTGGGGCGAGCGGCAAGCCAGCTAACAGGCAGGAGCAGAGCCAGCCAGAGATGGTATTTGCCCAGAAATCCTTAACTTTGTCACTATCTTTAAATACAGGGATTATCTCTCAGAGGAGTTCTCTGCTGCTACTTATTAAACTTTTATGGAATAAAGCAAACACACACACACACACACACACACTCTTAGATTCTGCAAAAAGAAATGTCTACTTTTGGAAATCAACGAAAAGTCATGGATTGCCCGTCATAGATACTACTTATATACAACAAGAACCAGCACAGCATGTGTATGGATCAAGCTGTTTCTTGCCTCTCTTGAAATGTTAATCAACTCTTTGGAAGGCTAAACCCATTTACCTTTTTCAACTCTGTCTTGTAAGACTTGAGTGTTAGAACTATCATTTAATTTTTAAAACTTCCCCAGACAGCCTTAGCTTTGCCACTGCCCTTAAAAGTGGGATTATCTCGAATTTAATGGAAATCGCTTACAAAATATGATTTTATGGATGATTTGTGTTCAAATAGATATGCCACTTTTTAAAAGGTGCATCTAAGGTGCATTCTTATAGCTATATCTGTATGGAAACGTGCACATTTAAAAATCACCAACATAAATCCCTTAAAATCTCTTGTATAAGAGACAAGTCTTCAGTCCATTTCCTAACCTATCTCAAATCAAATATTTTTAGCAGCCCCATATGGTTCAGATTCCACCAGCATCACTGTATAGTTTATAGATTCCCAAACTGGGGAAAAATGTGTTGGTGTGAGAGAACAATATTGAGAAGGCATGAGTATTCACCCTCCTGATCAAGGATAGCCATTGCAATTCTTCCTTTCACTTGCTACTTCTTCCACTGGTCACCTTCTACTTCTTGCAGTTTAATTTCTTGTGTATTATTCTAATGTATATTTAGAATCACTTTGAAACTAGATGAGAAGCAAATAAATTTAGTAATAAGGAATAATAAATAAATATGTAAAGATTTATGATTCCTTTTTTAATTATCTATAATAACAATATGTTTCAAAAGAGACAGGCTGATTTTGTTAACTTTCTAGAAGTCTAAACAATATCAGATTGGGCTTATACTTAGATAAGAAACCACTAGGTAACACTAAGCTAGGTTGAAATGTATTATGAATAAGCTATATACATTTAAATAAATAAAAATTTGCTTTGTGACTTACATGCAATAACATGCGATAAATGTACAAACAAAGTAAAGCTTGAACCAAATCCATGTTTTGTAATTTCCTCTCCTACCCTAATGAAACACCCTGGCTCAGGGATAGGTTCTGCTTCTTTTTGCTGCCGATTCATTCAGGGTGGTGCTGCGTGTGCACGCGTGAAGCGCCCACTTGTGCAGCAATTAAAAACTAGCTTCTGTGCATGAAGCAAAATCCAAGATGGTGGCGCCCACGGAGACACCGATGGAACCGGCTCTGTGACGTCACCATGGAGTTACTACCAGTTCTATAGAACTGGATAGAACCGGTAGGAACCCACCTCTATCCTGGCTACATTGGACGATTAAAAATGGAGATTACATAATCAAGCAAAACTGTGTATATGAAATTCTTATTCTCTGAATAAATACATAACTTTGGGCATACATCAGGCAAGGAATTCTGAAGGCTAAGTTTTCTGTTTTGACTGTTTTCCTTTGTTTATTTTGTCATTCCAACTGTCTGGTCCTTGCCCTTTAAATACCTCTCAGCTGGCACTCTAAGTGCTGTTGTGCTTTTTAGCGATGATTAAATTGTCTGGTGGTACAATATGCTGACATTCAAATGTTGAAATGTGTCTGCTAGATTTTTTTTTTGCCCTGGCACATTTACCCTCTTATTGGCAGCATTTAAAGTATTAGATTATGAGTTCACACTGGATTTTAGAAATGTCCTACTGTCATAAGTGGAAGGGCAACTACTCCTGCTTTTCATATCTTCATTCACAGATGACAAGCTGCTTTGGACTCATTTCTCTTTTCAAAACAGTTTCTTATAGCTCACTTTCCCGTTTTGGCAATCAAACTTTTGCAAATGCTAGGAGAAGGTGTTTTTTTTTTAACTTGTTTTACAGGGGAATTAGTCTATGTGTGTTTTTAAATTTGCTTATTAATAATTTTAAGCAGAATTGCTTCCACTCTTATCATATCCCAACTCCAACAACATATACCAGGGGCAGAGGTGAAATCCAATTTTTTTTTACTACTGGTTCTGTGGGTGTGGCAGGGGAAGTATACTGCAAAATCCCCATTCCCACCCCACTCTGGGGCCAGCCAGAAGTGGTATTTGCCGGTTCTCTGAACTACTTAAAATTTCCACTACCGGTTCTCTAGAACCTGTCAGAACCTGCTGGATT
>JANHFT010005536.1:386547-396696 GCA_032467955.1 Pseudoxenodon macrops
ATCTATCTATCCATCCATCCATCCATCCATCCATCCATCCATCCATCCATCCATCCATCCATCCATCCATCCATCCACCTATCCATCCATTCCTCTCTCCACCATTATCTTCCTATCAATTATTTATAGCCATTTTTCACAACCTTTTCACTGCTGTTGGAACTAGGCTGAGAAATAGAAAAAGATGCAGAATGTAGAGGTCAGGTTATGTATTCTATTAGTGATAAAATATATTTCATTCCGACAAACAGAGGCAAAACTGGTTTGGCATTCTTGAACAATCCTTCTCTGCTTACATTAACAGCACTGTCAGAATTAGAATATCTGAAAAAAGTACAAGAGTTAGAAATAGATTTCATTTAAATAAATCTTAATTGTCACTTTAATTAATGTAAATACCAGAAAATATGTAGCTGGTGCTGAAATACTAATAATAACTTTCCCAAGCCTGTGCCTTACAAATATACTGGATTTCCCACTATCATATTAGCTAAGACAGGTTTAAAAATATCTATGCACTTGTTGTTATGAATATAGGTATATTCTGAAAGCTAGAAATCTGTAGGAATGAAGGAACAAACAAATAAAGATAACCCATTCATTAAAGCTATCACCCATAGCAACTTTACTGATTTCCCCAGACACTTCTGACATTCAAACAAAAATAGTCAGTTTTTAATGGGACCCAAAGGTGGTGTTGCAAATATTCCAATATTATTGTAGTTTGGATTTTGTCTCTGAAGTATAATTTGCTCTCAATTCCTAGGATGTAATTACATTTGAGAAGACTGAATATATATAGACCTGCAATGATGGTCTATTTCATTCAGAAGTGTACACAAGCTATAGTAGTTACTTACTGCCAGAGTCTATATGTATTATATAAAATATTACTGTAGATAAATATTAAAATGGAAAGAGACAAACGCCAGAATGGGCCAATCTGAGCTCAGATTCAAATTCTGTATATTTAAATATAAAACTCAAGTCAATTGCTCCTGGGACAAGGAACATCAGATGGACTATTCCCAAGGACCATAGACTATTACAGAAAAATGAAGTTTTAAAGAAAAGAATTGACTTGATAAATCTCCAATCTATGTGCTCCTCTGAAGCATTTCAATGAAAAATTGTGGTCGTCCACTTACAAACACTGGAGTGGAAGAGTTGTGTCACTTCGTTGCAATTGACAAATGAATTCTTGTATTGTTCAGTGAAGCATCTGATTGAGGATTGGCCCTGACTCAAAACTCTAACAAGGCATAGTAAGCCAATTCTTCAGAATGTGTCAAAGCGAAGAACTGTATCTAAGTGCGGTTGCTCTCTACTGTATATCTAGGCAACATGTCTCACTAAAGCAGAACAGTGCTGCTTCAAATGAAGCAATAATGAATATGCATTTTAGGTATGTCTAGCTCTTTCATCTAGGATTCTTCTCACCCAGGGGCCTCCATTCTCTTTGTCTGGTCTTGTTGCTGAAGTAGATATTTGGCATTCTACAAACATTTCCTTGGATATTGGCTTTTCTTTCTCCCTTTTAAATTATTAATGCACATATGAACATTGATGAAAAACTGTAAACTAGAACTCTTGATATGACTGTATATATGATTATTCCAAGATCTAATTATATAAGGAAGTATTTACTTCTTATAAGTTTTGAAATATTTTGCAATATCTTCCCTGAATGTTATCACAGCTTTACATGAGTTTTCTTTTTTCTCTCTCTCTCTCTAATTCTCTCTCTCTCCTTCCCTCCCTCCCTTTCTCTGCCTTTCTCTCTCTCTCTCTCTCTCACTCACCCATTCCACATTTATAAGAACCATCAACTTTGCAATGACGCTTACTTGGAACATTAATGTGGTTTATCTTGTATATGTTATCAAAGGGTATCTGAAGCCACTACCTGACCAAGGAACTGTTTTTGACCTGCATAGAAAGGAAATTCTGTGAAACATATTACAAATGCTGCTGCCCCTCATTCTCAGCTAGATCCACTGTAGAATAATACAACTTTGTATTTACTAATCAGAGTTTTGCAGTGTTTTGCAGTATCTTTGCTGAATGTTATCACAACTTTACATGAGTTCTGCACTCTCTATTAGTTATTTCATAATCAAAATCACCCAATATAAGATAATATGCCATTTTGAAAAAGTAATACTCCCCTCTCCCAGGAAATACAGCCTCTTCTGTGCCTTCTTCACAAGCATGTTAGCATTCATAGTCCATGAAAAGTCCTCTGAGATATAAATGCCCTGAAATGTAAAACTACCAACCCTCTCCACCTCATATATGCTGTATATGATGCACACATAAAACCACAGAGAAATACCCCCCTTTTTTCACCCTTTGCTGGAAAAAGAAAATATTAACTGCTAATTTATTGATTTGATGATTAGAAAAATTAGATTATAAAAGAAGGAAATTATAATGTAAACTTAAAGAGATAGAGAGTAAAATATAAATGCACTTACAACTGATATTAAGAAGCTATGAAGTATCTTCTTTATTATTATTATTTATTTTTATTCCTAATGTTCATTTTCCTATTGCTTCTCCCTATCAAGTCAAAATGTGTATTATTTTTTATTCTTTCATAATAATGCTAAAAAAGCAAAATGCAAAAAGATACATAAACCTTATAAACTCATGCCCACAAATAGCCCACATTCTTTCAAAATAAGTTGAGTCCTTAACAACATTTTTCAACACTGGTTTTTGACAACTGGTATTTCATCATTATTGTGTTCCCCACAAATCATGCTGAACTCAACCAATTGCTAAGAACCTCTGTATTTGTGTATATATGTATATGCTATGTACAAACTACTATTGTACCCATAATGGTTTGCTTTTCCTAGGTTTCTGATTGGTCATATAACAAATGCAGTAGTTTATTTATGCTCATAAAAAACTTCTTGTCATATTTGGCCTTTTAAAGGTTGTCTGGTTTGTGATTTTTGCTTTTAAAATGGTTATATAGAAAACACATGAAACATATCTGATGGATGGAAAGTCAACTGTGGAGGTGTAATGAGTTCTGGATTCTCTGCAGAAGGATGGTATTTCAGCAATTATGAAGAAAAGGACAAACATTTACAAAAAGAATACAATTGTGCTATATTGCCCATTTCAGCTAAGAAAAATGAGAAAGAAAGAAAGAAAGAAAGAAGGAAGGAAGGAAGGAAGGAAGGAAGGAAGGAAGGAAGGAAGAAAGGAAGGAAGGAAGGAAGGATAACATAAACTTTGCATTTTTACATTCATAAATTAGCATATACAAGCCATCTGGCTTTCACTGTCTCATATATTTGTTATTATCTGTAGACATTCTTCAAATGGTCATATTTTTCCATTTCCCCTAATGGCCATTATTTCACTTTTCTAAAGTTAGTTTGATTAGCTATCCTTCCGAGGGCTTATTTCTCCACGAGGCACCTGTGTCTAAGTGGTTCAAGCTGCCAGAGTTCATTCCTTTGCCAGTTCAATGAGTTTATGTGTCACGGTCTTTTGTTTTATCACCCCTACAAAAGATGAGAGAAACACAAGTAACATCGCATTCACATTGATTGTGGCTCGTCTGCTCTGCAGGATTTTGCCCTCAGCACATTAGCTTGTTCAGCTTTCAGCAGATCGATAAATAATGACTGAATTCCAACAGTTTCTGAATACAAGATGTGAAGTCATCAGCCTCTTCCGTTCCTTTTCCTCCCAATAATCTCTTCACCCCTTTCAGGGAAATCAATACACATTTCCATCAGCATTTAGAGTTTCAATAGGAAGTATTTTCTTCAATGCAAGTGTTGTGTTAAGGAGCAAGGTGACTATTGGATCTCTAATGTTCCAATTGCGCAGAATAGAAATTGCCACTTGAGCAACATTTTAATGTTTTGGTTCTTTACAAATAGTTTAAAAAAGCCCACTCTACTATTTTCTTTTCATGTCAATTTCGATTACCAGTGAACAATAAAAGCTAAAGAGCATAGCTATTTCTCAGGAGGATTGTCTCACAAATAATAATTGCTTATTAAACTGTTCTTGGAGAAGATTGGAGCTAGTGATTATTTTGCAGCTCATTTCAAAAACAGCATACATACAGTAGTTACTATCTATTGGGCTGTGGTTAGCTATTCCCTTGCATATTTGCTTTGGGGGGGAAAGAAAAAACTGTAAACTCATTCAACAATCCTTAAAAGGACAGATGTGTAAAATAAGAGATTATTTCTTTGGTCTGCTGGATTTCAGAAGGAAGAAATATTCTCAGCAAATGATTAGGAGAAATCAATAATAAAATACTAAAGGAATATATAAGAATTTATCTGTCTACTGCTGGTTTCTATAGCAGTAAAAATTATACAGAATTAACTCTCTCATACAGCTTAATTATAATCATGTTTAGTTACTGCTGAATTCTAAGCCAAAACATTGCTCTTAGTGAGAAACAGAACACAACAAAGTAGGCTTGGTGCAAATATAGTATCATCAGGCCATCACAATCTGAAATAAGATATATTAAATGACATAAATTGAAATATGAATGCAGTAAAAGCCAGCCAAGTATTCATACAGTGCTTTTAGTTATATTATTTTTCTAATAGAAGAAGTATACAAATATGTTAAATAAATAATTATTATTGTTAAACTACCCAAATAAAGGTAGGGAATCTAACTTGATATTCCAATCTTCCATATGAAGACAAAGTATGTATATGCTCGAATATAGGCCAGAGGTGGGTTCTGAATCTTCTTACTGCTGGTTCACTCAGGGTTGCGCCTCGAGCGCGAGTGCACGCGGCAATCAAAAAACAGTTTCTGCGCATGTGCAGAAGCAAAATCCAAGATGGTGGCACCAATGGAGACACCAACAGAACTGGCTCTGTGATGTCATCACAGAGTTACTACCGGTTCTATAGAACTGGATAGAAACCCACCTCTGATATATGGTTGATATACTGTAAGGTTGATCTGTTGATCTGGTTTAATATTCTTCTAAATAGCCCACTGTATGCATACTGGAAATACTGGTAGACCTGCTTTTTAATTTGATACAAGCCCCCCTCCCTCATTCATAATGAGAAGATTGAGATATTGTTATTAAATAACAACTATCCAAAATTTCAAAAGCACTAAATAATTTTATATTCATACCTTTAGGCTTATAGAAACGTGTTTCTTTCATGAAAGATTAACTTTATCAGCTTTGTTTCTTATACAATGGTATCTTGGTACTAATTCATTCTGGGAGACACAATGAGTACCAAAAATGATGAGTACCAAACAATTTCTCCCCATAAGAGATAATGTAGTGAGTCACAAGGGAATTGAGATTGACAATTTCTAGTTTATGCATTGAGTACCAAATAAACAATGAGTACCGAGACAAAATTTTCATGTCAAAATGCATTTAATACCAAATTCAAAGAATTTCAAAGCAGTTGAGTACCAAAGTACCACTGTTTATATATTTATGTGCTGTATATAGTTATTTATACATGTATTAATAACTTTTGTAACTTGGCCTTGAATTGTAAATAAGTAAATTTTATATCTGTGTTTGGTTTTGATAATTGCCAACTGTACATGTGAAACATGACATAAGACAACAACTGTAATACCATTATATCAGGATTTATTATATTTATGTTTATTTTTGCACATAGCTTTATATATAAAAGATCCTAATACAAATAAATTACACATAATATGTAAATGTAAGTAGCTGCATTTTGCATTTTTTTAAATTAATGTTTGGGTCAGTAGAGAGAAGAGTGGTTTTGTAACAGTTGCACTTGGAATGAAAATATGTATACATCCAACACAGACCAGGTAGCTTCTTACCATTATCCTCTATATTTCAAAAAATATGAACATAAAAAGTATTTTTTTTAAATAAAGAAAGAAAAGGCCACTCCACTCTTCTGTTTCTAAAACAAGTGAGGGGAGAAAAAAGAAAAAGTTCTATGGAATAAAAGAGCAGCATTGTATAATCATGTTCTTTCCACATCACACTGTGTTTTAACACCAGTATAATTCTAGCTGTACAATGACTGAAATGATAACTAAAGAGTGGAACTTCCCAAAATCAATTTGTAACATTGTGCCTGACTGCACATTAAAATAATAAAAAGAAAATCTGTAGAAATGCTAAAATTCCTTAGATGAGAGCAAATGTTCAAAAATCTTTTATAACTGATATGAAGTAATATAGAAGTTTCTTACACTCAAATGATCCTGTCACTATTTATAAGCTAACTTATTAGTCTTATGGTAAGGAAAGAAGTGTACTATATCTAATTGCTCATTTTGTACATGTGTGAAAGTTTGAGATGCAATTAATCATAATCACAGGAATACTTATCAAAATGGAGCTTCTGCATCTTTCATAATTACATCCAAGATTGATACAATTTAAATGGGGATATTTTAAGTCTAGAAGAAAGTTCAGCTCAGGGTTCTTTAACTTTTTTCCCTCTGAATACAGACAGACTTTGAGGGGGAAAAGTTGCAAGTGAAGCAACAGATAAGGACTCAGATCATATACATTTTTAAGTTTGATCATGCAATCAACCAATGAAATCAAAAGTAAAAAGGAATAATAAATGACAAGTACAACCTCAAAAACAATTGCTTTCAAAGATGTGAGATGTTAAGCAGGGAATTCATCGTGTTAACTGCAATGAACCACTTGTTCGAAGATCTCAGTCATTTTTCAAAAGTAGAAAATGGGACTGCAAGGTCAAGGTCTGTGATTGGTAGGCAATGTATAATTTATAGAACATTCAGATTGGCTCTACAAAGTAGATTTCTTGGATGGCTACACTGCAGCTGAAGTTATTTTGTCCAGGATAATGATCAACCCCAGGGTTATCCACAAGTGGATGTATTTTAAAAAAATCAAGACTTGTTGATCAGAGAGCCATTCCTTTAAATAAATTGTCATGAGTTGTCATGAACACTGTTTTGACTATTTTGATCCCTTCTGTAGGTGCCCTCTGGTCAGAAACCTGTAGTCACATTTTAACTTTTTTATGTTTTCTACTGAACTAATAACACCCAGGGAAATAGAAAGTGATTTCAGATGACACGAAAGATTATGGCTATAATTTATTAGATAGTTTTAGAAGTATGCTTGCATCAAAGGGATCTGATAGGATTAGTACTAAGCAAGATGATCACACAAACAGTTTGATCCTAAATATCAATATATCTATTTTACATTTTATGGGGAGACTTCTAAAAACCATTTCCCACAGAGATCGCATTATCACTACTATCATGTAAAGTCTTTCCATATCGGTGTTGAACAGGACACGCTGAACATAAATGCTGAAAGTATAGATCCGTTATATTTTATTCCTTATGGCAAACTGCCTTTGTTGTTAATGTGATATATTTGTTACCTAGTGACACCAACAAGGAAGTGAATCATGTCACCTTTGTGGCATGAAGAATCTTTTCAAGATGAATCGAACATTTTGCGCGCCAAATATTTAGACCAGTGTTTCTCAACCTTGGCAACTTAAGATGTGTGGATTTCTTGGCTGGATGGGAATCCCTGGGAGCTGAAGTTCATACATCTTAGAGTGCCCAATGTTGACACTGATATAGACTGATTCCACATAATGTGTATAACATAAGCCCTTATCCTTATTCACAAAGTGATTAGAACCATTTAGTCTGATTATACCCGTGTGAAAATAGAAATTGTCCTGCTTTCAATGTTTTATCCATATTTCAATAAGCTTCCACTGATTATCTATACCAGGGGTGTCAAACTCAAGGCCCACGGGCCAGATCCAGCCTGCGGGGTGCTTAAATCTGGCCTGAGGGGCTGGCCTGGAAATATCAAAGGACCGGCCCGTGGTGCCTCTGCTGGCCAAAACACAACCCATTTTTGGCCTTCCCTGCCTCCTGCAGCAGTCTGCCGGATGAAAACGGCCCATGCGGGAGCCCCTGCGAGCCCCTTACACAACCTATTTTTTGGCTTCCCCAGCCTACAGCAGCACTCTCTCAGCAGAGTGCTTCAGGGGGGTTGGAGTGGACTGAATTACAATTATGTGGCCTCATGTAAGTGCATGATTTGGATAGACAACAAGCAACATCCTATGATAATACTAGAGTTTAATGCCAGATTTTACAAACTGTAGGTCCATTTAATCTACAATCAACAATCTATAATTGACAGCCATTTCTATTTATTACCCTGGAAATGTACCTCTGCTGTTAGATCTTGTATTATTGTGTTATTTTTATTATAATAAAACACAATAGTATAAATAGCTTGTCTGTCTGGAAAAGTAATTTACTATTAAACAATGGGTATAAATTTAGAAGTAGAAAGTTTAGTGGAGTATGAAGAATAAGTAATAAATGTTTGCCAGTAATATTTGGTAGAAGAGACAAGAAAATGGTTATAATAAAGAAGTGTGGGAAAAAAGAAGGGGGAAAAATGCATCTTGAGCCTGTGTCACCCACCATGGCCATGCCCACCATGGCCACCTCCAACCCCAGCCACACACATCCTATCCCCCTGACCCTCCAAGGTCAAACACAACCCTGATCCGGCCCTCAGTGAAATCGAGTTTGACACCCCTGATCTATACACCTACTTTATATATTACCTATAAATCTTATAATGATCACATTTTACAAGCTGTTCTATCGACATATGGAGTTTCTGTGTACTCCAATTAAATCAGTTCTTTTCAGTAGAATAGGTGTGAAGGGATATGTCACTTTCTAGCTGAACTTGCCTGGTCTTGAAAAATCTAAACAGGAAATCCTAAGGCTATTATCCTGCTTGGGAAGACAAAATACTGCAGAAGGTTCTATCAAATCACTTCTTTTCTGTTACTAAGAAAGTGTTGAACTCAAACAGGTCTTCATTTTTCACAGAAATTGACTACTTTGATTCAGATGAATGGCGTAATTCTGATATATCATTCCTGTTTGCACGGAGCACTGGCATACAAAAGAGACCAATGGATCACAATACTCTATTTATAAGTGTCATTTATATTTGCCATTTGGAACTAAAGAAGAACCTCCAAAACGCATTACACTTTTTGACAAGCGAAACAATCAAGAAAAAGAGATGCTGTTCCATTCAGCTATTCTTTGCCTTTCAGATGTTCTCAGCTATGTTCACTAGGAAATAAATTCTTATATTTGAGCATTTACATATCAATACTCTGTTACAACCATCTGTTTAGAATGCTGTAGTTAACACTGCTCACTTCATCAGAGAAGCCATTCTTTATTTTAGTTTTATTCTTGGAGGACTTAGATTGATTCTTGCCATTGAAATGAATGGATATTTACAAAAGATTCATTTATGAATATCATGGGCAAACACTTGTTTAATTTATTAAAATTATATCTTGCTTTTTATTTAGGAGCCTAAAGCAGTGTAGATCTCCTTTTCCTATTTCCCTACAGCAACAGTCTTGTGAGATAGGTTGTGTTGAGAGAAAATAACTGATGCCAAGACACCAAGTAATCCTCCATGGTTGAGAGATATAACATCTTAAGTGATACATTTGTGGTCAAATTTCTGGACCAGGATAATAGTATATAATTATTTATAGCATGGTACAGCTTCACTTGCCATAAATAATTTCAGCCTAAATTCTCAGCATATCTATACATTTGAAGACTCCTTTCCAAATTACAGTAGCTTTAGAAAAGGTACAATTTATTTTCTGATATATAACATACATACATACATACATACATACATACATACATACATACATACATACATACATACGTGTGTGTATTCTCTCAAATGGAGTCATCTGCAGGTGAGTTGGGTGACTGTATAAATGCATTATATACATTTATTTATTAAACAAATAAAATAATATCAAGGTAATGAAATCCTTGTGTAACTCATATTAAATAATGGCTGTTTACTGTATTGTTAGTTACAAAATAGAGCTAGAAAGACCTTGGAGGTCTTCTAATCCAATCTCCTGCTCAACCAGTAATCTATAGCATTTCAGACAGTGGCTGTCTTAAAAACCTCCAGTGATGAAACAAACACTCACAACTTCTGAAAGCAAGCCATTCCACTAATTAATTGTTATCACTGTTAGGAAGTTTCTCCTTAATTCTAGGTTGCTTCTCTCCTTGATTCCATCCATTGTT
>JANHFT010005536.1:488257-503002 GCA_032467955.1 Pseudoxenodon macrops
CCTGCTTTCCAGCTCAGTTCTCCTGTGCAGGGCAACAAAAGAAGACCCAGCCAATCAGCTGGCACTCAGGAGGCAGCGAGTAGATGGGGACAGGGCCAGACAGAGATGGTATTTGCTGGTTTTCCGAACTACTCAAAATGTCCGCTACCGGTTCTCCAGAATCTGTCAAAACCTGCTGAATTTCACGCCTGGTCCAGACCATTTCTGCTCATTGAGAAGATCATTTCTGTAAAAAAAAAAATCTTTCTCAAAATGTTTGTATTATTTACATAATAGTTATCTATTTTTATCTGCCCTGTCAGAATGTCCTGGTATCTTGCTCTTTTATTCTCAGCAAGTTCATTGAGGTGAAGGGAGGACATTTCTTGTAAACTCCTTTTAGTCTTACTTAGAACCCTTTCCTGTACTATTCTTCTCACTCCTTTCCATGTCCTTGTAACATGCCCTCAATTTTCTCTGTTTCTCTCTATCACTCTCCTCTTTTCAAAGTCTGTTTCATGTGTAATGGACTGCCAGGTGAGAGATTAGAATAACTTACTTTGAAATAAGGCTCAGTATTACATGAGATTTTATAACCCCATTAAAATGCCTGCTCTCTGATCATTCATTTAACAAGAACTATATAATAATTATAATAATGTTCACAACAGTATGCATTGCTGGTCTTTCCAGACCAAAGTAAGAATATTGAGAAATATATAATTACATTGGTGCAAATGAAATAATAAAATAAACTTCTTCCATTTCATATTACTATAGCTAGTGGACCATAAAACATTACCCCTGCATTTAAATTTGCTAATAGAAAATCATATATTTTACTTTACTTGAATTTAAGTTTAAATTTAGCTTCAATTAAGCCAGAGGTTATTTTTTAAACTTTTATATGATAAGCAATAATAAAAAAGCTTATTGAAACTATGTAATGTAGTTACATTTTAAACATCATCAATGCATCTTAGATAATGTCCTGTAAAAGCAATCAGGATTTTTCTTGCAAGAATAATCAATCTTAATTCCTCTATGATGATTTCCTGATAAATTGTACGGGCTTCATCACTGGAGGTTTTTAAGAAAAGACTGGACAGCCACATATCCAAAATGGTATAGGGTCTCCTGCTTGAGTAGTGGGTTAGACTAGAAGACCTCTAAGGTTCCTTCCGGCTCTATTCTGATTGATAAATAATGCTGTCTGCTAATAATATACGTGTTGTCAATATCAGATGCATAACATTACAGTCAAGGAAATGGATTTGTAAACACATGAATATTTTAGAAGCACTGACTGTGATGTGACTGTGGCATACATTTTTGAGTAGTTTAATACATTATAAGTAAAGAAATCATTATAAGTTCAATTATTTTGGAATTAGTTATTCAGATGGCTCTGCAAGGAAATCTGGTGCTCTTGGTGCCTTCTTAGTCTATCACAAGGGGATTAGTTGCCCTGGTTAGTGGAAAAGATTGCAGTTGCGTTAGGCTGAAAATAAAAATGGATAAAATTGATTATTTAAGGAGAGTAAATCAGATGCCCATTTATTCTTCTTTTTTCCTAAGTAGTTGTAGCAAGATTTTCTCAAGTGGCAATGCTTCATATCAGAGAACATAAGAAGAAGCCAACTGAAACAGAATTGAAAACAAACTGTTATCCTAGTGACCAATGAGAATAATGATGATAATGATAATGAGAAGTCTAGGGGCAGCTTGGAGGCTATCAACTGTATGCTTTCATTGATGTTCTCCCATAATTGATTTTCAGAACTACTCTCATTCATATACAGGACTAGAGATATTGTTGTTCTGGCCATCACTGACTAATAGATACCTTGTAAATAAGCTTGCTTTCTTGGATCTAGTAGATGATTATCAACTGCTTTTTGGAAAAATATTGTTGGGTAATACCTTTGGGTAGATATCTTTCTGGATCATTAGATAAGGGGGAAAACAGTTATCCAGATAATGTAGACATAGTTTTATAAAACTGTACTATGCCCCTTACTCATGTCCCTTACTTCTATGTTTCTTCTGTGCTAACCCCTTCCCCCATGAATTTGTTTACTGGAATGCTTGCATCCGCTTTATACTTTATGTAGTTTCTAAACAATTGACATAGTAAGCTTAAACCAATGGAACAATCTATATTAGAAGGCAGTCTTCAAGATATTTGAACATTTTGCTTCTCCCTTCTTACACAGCTATGTGAGAGCATTTTTAAACTGCAGTAAGCAGACTTATACCTAGTACTTCAGGTGTGACTGCACCATATATTTACACAAAGGTATTGCATTATGCATTTCATTTTCAGTTCTTTTTCTAATAAACCCAAGCATGAAATTTAACTGTTTCATAGGTGGCTTCAGATTAATCCTTTCCCAGCCATTTACCTCCAGCTCAGAACATTTTTAATAGTTTTCATTTTTACTATATCAGGAATGATTATTTGATAATGTCTGCCGAGTTTAAGATAACGTTTCAATCATGTTTCAAACATTTCACAGAGGGCAGGTGCATTTGCAATAATATGAGAAAATGGAAGGAAGAACAAGGGGCTCTGCTTCCTAGATCTAATCTGTTTTAAAAGGAAGAAATTGGTTGAAAAGCTAAAAGTGACTGGCAACTTGGGGAAAAGTTACCTTGTGATACTAGAATGTGTGACAAGTAGAAGAGGAGGAGATGACTAGGGTCAAACTGCATACAGGTAGTCCTTGACTTACAACTTGTGGTGTCACATTGCTGCCACGTGATGCTTCACAATGTTTTTTCCCTTCATGGAGCTGGGGTGTGCGTGGCCTGTGCATGTCATATCTGGCCTGCAGGCTACCAGTTTGACATCCCTGACTTACAACCATTCATTTGTGAACTGTTTGAAGTTATAATGGCACTGAATGGTTGTTACAACTGATCTTTGGAATTCCCTTACTAACCTGCACCTCTTGTACATCTTCGCTTTACCACCACATCACTTAGCAATGGAAATTCTGGTTCTCAAATACCAGTTTTCATAATAGTGGATTTGGCTTTGGAGTAAAAGGATGTGACATCCAATGGTTTGAAGTCCTGAAGGAAAACAGCATCCAGGAAGGTTGGGAAATCCTATGAAATGACATAAATCCCATGAGAGAAAAAGGAAAAAATATAAAGAAACCAGTGCTGTAAAAAACTGTGAAGAGAAAAAAGGGTATGTATAGGAAAAGGAAGGAAGAGACACATAACCAAACAAACTTTGCTACAAAATTGTCTCCAAAAACTGTAGAAACCCTGACAAAAAAGAAAAAACTCCAAATGAGTTCATAAGAAATGTTAAAAATAATTTTTAAAAGGCTCTTTGGGAAGGCTAGAAACCTAAGGAGCATCAGAGAGTGTAGAGAGAAATTGGTATACTGTTAACATTTTGTGCTGCTGGTGAGATTTTGTGTCTATCTTTTTCTGAAGGGAAATGGAGTCCTGAGAGACCCCAGGTCAATGAGGAACTGCAGTTTAAAATAGACAAGAAGAGGATAATGGAAACAAATTCAAATTTCCAGGAACAGATGGAGTATATCCCAAACTGCTGAAGGAAGTAATGGAGGTGACTGAAATCTTTGTAAATTCCTAGAAGACTGATAATGTCCCAGAAAAATAGGCATGTTTTCCCTCATATTAAAGAGAAGGGGGGGGGAATGAGTACTCTGGAAGCTAACAGACCTGTCAGCTTAAAGATGTATATTGGGTAAGGTCTTTGAACATACTGCAAAGTAATAACACTTGGATAGGCATGCTATAATTAGCAGAACAGCATGGGTTAGTCACAAATAAATCATTCCAGATTAAATTCACCTCCTTCTTTGATAGCGTTACTAACCTAGTTTATTGGGGAAGATTGCACACATAATATATCTGAACCTGACCAGAGTGCCTCATGATAACCCTATCAATAAAATGGTAAAATATGAGATATTACTAGATACAATCTGGTGGCAGTGCAGCGATTCTTCATAGATGAAGATTACATTGCAACTAACATGCACGTATGTCAAGTCAAATGGCTCGATCTCTCAAAAATGATTACGCTTTGATCTCCTAATATATTTAAGTTCTTGAATATGTAGAACTGCAGAGATGAAAGTAAAGCTTATCATCCTGTAATTAAGAGTGTCATGTTAAAAAGAAAACAGAAAACGAAGAAATAAAATTACTGTTTCCTTTTTTAAAAACTTCCATAATTATTTTAAAAGTACCTGGCAATATATTGCAGTGTAATTTGCTATTGGTATTTTTAAAAATGACCCCTTTTCTAGACCTCAGCTTAATAGCAGTGTCTAAATGTGTTTTCGTATGTCTTATGATTACTGACTTTGATCACTGAGTTCAGCATTGATTAAGAAAATCTCAGCCATTCCTATTCATAATAATTAGATTAAGGTTTCTGGTAATAATATGTAGAATGCATGTGGATACATACCTTTTACCACATAATAAAAGACTGCCTTAATAAATTCAAAGGAACTACAGATAAAATGAGGGCTAATTATTGCTTTGCTTAATATATACTATTACATCATACAAGAAAGTAATTGAAACCTTGCTTTTTGCAACTTTTCTTAATGGTCCACAAATTGTGTGATAATTGGTGTAGAATATAAATATGTATAATTAGTACTTTATTATATTTAATCACTATTTTAACATGATCCACCTCTAATCTTTTTAAGTCTAAAAAGTTATTTGAAAGAAAAAAAAGTGATTTCTGGATTATGTGTCATCAGGTCATTGACAATTCATGGTGACCACATATGTTTTTTCCATTTATTCTTAATATGTTTTTTCAGATCTCCCCACAATGCACCCATTACCACTGTAACTGAGTCCATCCACCTTGCTGATGATTTCCTATCTCCATCTATCTACCTTTCTCCATATTAGAGCCTTTTCCAGAGAGTTAGATTTCTGTATAATCTGTCTAAAGTAGAATAATTTGAACCTGGCCATGCCATGAGTGAGAACTCCAAGTTAATTTGATCGATTATCGATTTGTTTATTTTCTTGGCTGTTCATTGTATTCGCAGGGGTCTTATTTAATATTAAAGTTCAAAAGCATCATCTTTCTTCTAGACTACTTCTTCAAAGTTCAACTTTCATTTCTTTATAATGCAACTGAGAAAATTGTTGTGTACACAGTTTTGATCTTTGCCAATATAGACACATTCCTGTATCAGAACATATTTTACAGAATCTTCATTTCTATTTGACTGAGTGCTATAGTACCACTCTACTTGTGTGATTCTGTAGGAAATAAAGTTACATGGGTTCCCTTTAATAACACATAAACTCATATCTTATATACAATCCTTTTGCTTTCATAACAGTCAGTATATCAATCAGAGGTGGGTTCCTACCGGTTCTATCCGGTTCTATAGAGTAGGTAGTAACTCCGCAGTGATGTCACAGAACTGTTTCTGTCGGTAGCTCTGTGGGCCATCTTGGATTTTGCTTCTGAGTATACACAGAATCTAATTTTTGCTTCTGCGCATACACAGAATCTAGTTTCTGACTGCCGTGCATGTGCTCGCTCGCTTTGCACACACGCTCGAGGGGCAACCCTGAGCAAACCGGCAGTAAGAAGATTTCAAACCCATCTCTGATATCAATCTATTATTGGAGATTTTACTTTGCCAGTATTACTACAGACATTTCTTTTGAGAGTTTAACTCCAGAGTTTCTCATTGAACCAATGAGTTTCTCCTTAATTAAAGTACAGAAGAAGCCAATTCGAAGTATTTCCCTGTTTCAGAAGAAACACACACACATGCCATCTGAATTTACAAATGGTTTACTAATGAGGAACAATGCTACCAGATACTATGGGAGGCAGACAATCAGCTGTACAGATACACACAAGCCCTGGGAAAAGTACAGGAAAGCAAGATATTTCATGATAGCTAGATGATTTAAAATTCAGTGCAGAAACAAACATTGAACGGGTCCAGAGAAACAAATGCAGTCCTGAGAAGACCAAGAATCAAATGCCAAGAAGGTTAATTAGCTGATCTGAGTCAAAGTGTTGAGAGGCAAGGAGCAAAGTAAGGAATCAAGGACACAAGAATGTAGTACTGAGGTTGATGAGTTGCCCTCAATGAAGTGGCAACTGCTGGTGCTGCTCTTAAATAGGCCAGATGCAAACATGGCTCAGTTTAAAAAGTGTTTGCTTCTCCTGAAACTGATAAGAGGTCCTTTGTTTGACTTTCCAAAGCTAACAGCCCATTCCTGGAACTAAATGCTCTACCAAGATATGTTCATGACTCCTCACAAGTCTGTTCTTGCTGATTTTCTGTTCAACCAGCCCAAGGTTGGTGATTATCTGCTGAATCTGGTGACTGACAACTTCATGAAGAGGCCTTCAATCTTTAAAGAGTCTGAGTCCCTATTAATCATCCTATAAAATTCTTTTCATCATTTCCATACTCTGGATGTTGATTCGGTACCCTAATAAAAAGCCAGACCTAACATTTTGCTTCCTCCTATGCCCAAAATCTTCAGAAAGCTTAAAAGTAAAATAAATCATTTTTAACAAGAAAGTGATAGACTTTCTGAACTGACAGTTCAGATGAAATGACAGATTTTTAGTCATCTCTATAGGAATGGATAATAATTCCAGTCTATCACATGGAAAGTTTTGCTCTTAAAATATTGCTTTTAGTTCTCAGACGGTGGGCCTCATTGTTGGCCATTGATAGGTTTTCTCCACTGGCATTCCCCTTTGTATTTTTCACAGGGCTTCCATATCAAACATGAGATTAAAGAATATACTGTAACAATTTCATTTAACTGTTTCATTCTTTCAGCACTCACTACCCCTTGATTTCACATATTAGTTCTCCATACATAATTCTGCACGGCTCAAAGAAACTAGCTCAAAGTATCCTGTTTGTAGGCTAGAAAATGTGGCATTCGTGCAGCTCCTGGCCAAAAAACTGGTGTCATGACTCTTACACTGAGAATCTCTTTATTAAAATATTATCCTCTGTCAAGCAGAAAATAAGACCTTCTAGATTGATATCACCGTTCATAGAACATTTCACAAACCAGGATCTCTGACTTCCAAGGTTTGGCAATACTTTTGCAGCTTGCCAGAAAATTTCATTGATGCAGACACAGAGGTTCTGATGGAAATAGAATTAGGACTGCCCAGCTCTGTTAAAACCACTTGAGAATTTCTTACTCCTTTCCTGAATTTCATTTAATGTTACTTGTCCCAAAAGGAGATAATATGAATGTAGTTATAGCATACATAAATTTTGCTGACAAACGTATAATGTTATTGGAAAACTGCTGCATTTCAATATTGCATTTTGTAATTCATGATTGCAAATTGATCAGAGAATATTGACATTGGGAAGAATCACATACATATATATTCATATAGTTATATGCTTCCACATCACAAGTCAATCATATGGATGTGTATGCAGGCATTAACTCTGAGAAATCCACAATGCAGTATAACTACAAGAAAAATAATGAAGGATTATTTATAGTTTAATTTAATTTAATTTAATTATTATGGGGTGATGGGGTGGGCATGGCCTATGTGTGACGCATCCGGACCATGGGCCGCCAGTTTGACACTCCTGCCCTATACCATTTTAGACAGGTGACTATCCAGTCTTTTCTTTAAAACCTCCAGTGATGAAGCACCTACAAGTTCTGAAGGTAAGCTGTTCCACTGGTTAATTGTTCTCACTTGAAGTTTCTCTTTAATTCCAGGTTGCCTTTCTCCTTGATTAACTTCTATAATTGTTTCTTGTCTTGCCTTCTGATGCATTGGAAAATAATTTGACCCCTCCTTCTTTGTCTTGACTTGAAGGAGATTTTATCTACATATTTTCCCCATACCTGTGTTTCCACTGATAGCAGTTTAGGCAGAAGGATTGAAAAAAAAGAATAAGATTTAATCTGACCCGGTGTGTATACAAGTATTCAGAGTAATTTCTGACTCTGGTGCTATTTCCCACATTTTATCCAACTCATTTTGACTTTTTTTAAAAGCGTAATTCTTTATCTTCCTTTTCCTCCTCTATCATTTCAGCAGGATAATGCATATGTAGGAAAAATACTCCCCCAGTTGATTATTATGCTCCTCACTCATGTCTCCTGAGTGTGACTGTGGCATGCTGTTTGTATGAAAAGCACAATATCTGAAATAATAGAGTTGGAGGTGATAAGGGAGTATTCTTGTTCAGAGTGTTTAAGAGGCATAAATGAATGCACATTTTAGGTAAAGGAAATTATGTAGCAAAATTGTCCCCTGATGTTTTTCTTAACAGTATATCCTCTATATCAGCTTGAGTCACCAGGTAGTTAAATCTCTTTTCTTTGGGGGGTTGTCCCAGAAACTCACATTAGGAGGTTCACTGTAACATTTTTTTTTAATGAAGAGCTTCTTGTCAGATGGTTTTAATATTGCTGCTGCGTTTAAGATATCTTAGTTTTGTTTCTGCCAGCAAGAAACGTAACAGAATGATGACCTGAGCTTCATTTGATGGGATTATTGATTTATTATGGCATGATCTTTGACAAGTGGCAGCCAGATGGAAAGCCAGTGGCAAGACTCTGATGGGATTGGATAGACAAGTGTACATCTTTATCCTTAGGGTCCCATATAAACATGCTAGTGATGTCTCAGCTTTCTTCTTTACTCTTTTCTCCTTTACCAAATCTAGGTCAAAAGAGGGACCAAGAAAAATGGTTTGTTTTAATTTTAAAATATATCATTTGTTTTCTTTTTGAAAATCATGTTTTTATCAATATTGTTCTTTACACTTCTCTTAATTTTTCAATATAAGTACTTTTAAAAAGTAGTATGTTCATGTAGTATGGAAATATATACATATATTTGTTGGGGGGGAAATACAGTCCTGATTTATATTATTGACAATTGTTAGCCAAAATAAGAATAGTAAGGAGTATGTACACAAAAAAATTAGAAGAAGAATTAGAAGAAGAATTTCTTCCAGTTATGAACATGAAAAAGAAGACAGAATAAATACTAATATTGAAAAAAAGATAGTGAGAAAGTAAAAGTGATAGATTGGTTCAATCCTAAGAAATAAACAAAAGTATCATTCACTGTGTAGCTCCTTAATGAATGTAATACAGGCTTTACAAAGATGTTCCTCTTAGTATTATCAATGAGATCGACAATTGTCATTATTTGGTTCAATGTACAATTCTTTCTAGCACATTACATTTTCTAAAAATATTCTAGCTTAGGCTGTTGAATGAATGTCTGAGTAAATAAACCTAGTATTTAATGTGGCGGGGCTTGAAATGCAGCTGTTTTGTAGATACATGTGTAGCTTTTCTATTACATTCATCCTCTATTTTTTGAAGAAGCTGCATTTTATCATTATAATATTACAATTCTTTCATAATTCTATACTTCTTTCAGTTAACTTTTCTTTCTTAATGTTCACTGGTTTTATGAGGGATAATAGTAAGTCCATGAAAGGCTATTTTTAGGCAGTTTGTTTCTTTAAAAGCAGTTGCAGGTAACTATGGAAATAAATATATTGATTTTTTTTTAAATAACAGTGCATCACATATGGTTATACACACGATTACATAAGAGACTTTTGCAATGGGATTATCCTTCACTTTCCTCTTGTTTCATTTGCATACATATTCCAATTTTTCTTCTCTCAAATTTGTTTCTCTGGGATTTTAAAATTGCCCAGAGACGTGCAAGAATATGTTTTTTTCAAATGACTCTCTGTCACAGGTGTAATTTCATAAACAAAATGACACTAGAATGCAATCTGTACAGCATGTGCCTCTTCATCCCATTATTCTCTTTGAGATAAGTAATATTTTGCCAAGTAAAGGACAAGTAGAAATAGTAATGTTCAAGAAATTAAAACCTATTTCTTTTAAAGAAAACATAGCCATAAACTAATTTATATCAGTACCAATCACAATTCAATATACTGTAAAAATATTCTCTATTTATAAGCATCACTAGCATTATTTAGTTCTGAGGTTACAATGGCAATTAGGATCAGGATTATTTTTATTAAGCATATTAGTAGTAGCACTCTGGTTGCACCATCGCAACTCCAAGATGCTTAGATTTTTAAAAGGCCAAAGTCCCAGCCAAGGAGCACGGAAGTGCTGTGGAGCGAAGAGAGTATTGCAGGGTGGTCGAGGAGGCCAGAGCAGGCTACATGTGGACAGGTTATGTGTTGCCAGCAGGAGAAAAACTGGGAGTGATTTACCATAATGAATTGTGATCTTCTTCCCTGTTGGCTTTCCCATTGACCTTGCTTTTCAAGACTGATAGGAAAAGTTATAAATGACAGCATCTCGTGACTGCAGCTCTTTGCAATATTGTAATTATGAACTAGCCCACCCAAGAGATTGTCAACACATGATCATGAACTTTGAGAATTGGTTAAAGATTGCTTTTTCAGCACTACCATAATGGTCACTGAATGTATGGCTGTAACTCAAAGACTACCCATAGAAGATAAAGTTAAATCAGCACTTGGGTTATTACCAAGTTGGAGAGTTATAGGAATGACAGAATATTTACAGAAATGTGGCAAGCAACGTTGCTTTCACTTTTTTTACATGTTTTATCTCTCTCTTCTATTAAGGATATCATGAATTCTGTCTAGTTATGATTAGATACTTTTCAACACTATTTGTTTTGTGGTGCAGTTCTCATGCATTCTGCTGTCTGAGCAAACCATCTCAATGTACTTATTTTGTTCTAATTACTCACTTTTATAATTTTATCACATTTATACAGAACTCATTGATCTTGACTTTTCAAGTTCCAACTGCACTGAACATTGTTTCTCCTAACATTTCTAATTCTCATTTCCATAAAAGAATGTGAAAAGAAATATACTCTTGTGTACTCTCATTTTATTTCTTTCAATAAGCAATTTTTTTGGTGCAACAGATTACATAGTTCTCACTAACTTTGTACCACCATTTCCACATATTAACTTTTTTCAAATTTTCTCATTCTTTAGTAAATATTCTACAAAGGTCCACAGATTCATTTTGGTTTTGGCATTTATATATAATTTGCACTCATTCACCCCATTTTTCCTGTAAAGCATATCTATCTTCTTTTTGATACATTAATTTTCAGATCCATATTGTGCCATATGATCACACATTTGCTGCCAACCATCTGAATTCTCAAATAACAAAATGTCATCATCTCTTTACAATACAACAGATACATTCATAACCCCAATCAACACACTTGTAAAATACCCACAGACCTTCTTTATATAATTTTCTAAAAATATACGAAACAACAAAGGCATCCTTGTTTTATTGATTCCTTAACACTAAATCATTCATCAAGTATTCATTTATTCTCATACATAATTTTTTGTTATATGCTGTTCTTTTTACATTCAGGAGACTAATAGCTGAGGATGGCAAGGCAAAAACTAAGCTAGAGCCACTGTTTAATATAGAAAAAACATAGTCTTCAAGGCTAAGAAAGGAATGGCTAAAAACCTGTGGATCTGGCAGGAAAATATTGGAGAAAAAGTTCTAAGATTTAAATCCTGGGTCTGATGGATATATTTGCTGTATGCTACTGCAGGCTGATCTTTTGCACCTAACTTCCTTAGTATCTACAATAAAAGCAATTATGATGACAAGCTGGGTGCTTGAAGTTTCTGCAATTAACTACTTTCTGAAGAAAGGAAATTTATTTCCAGGTCTGGTATAGAGTTAGACAGCAACCAGCCTTCAACTCCATGTTGGTGTAAATAATTCAATAATTCTTCTATCACAAAGTCGCTATACATACACTTTCTCATATTTATAAATAATTGAGGTGCTAAATATTACAGTTTCCAAATTCTATTACCACTTCTTGTGAAGTTTCAGCCAAACTTCTGCTAGCACCTCCCAAATCATGTTCAAAAATGAAGCCTTCTGTAATTTGTTTAATTTACTATTATTAGTATTAAAAAAATGGCATCCTTCTAGTCATCAGGCACAGATGTGCTTTTCGGAAGCAAAGTAAACAAATATACCACATACACCATTCATCAATGGATAATAGTGTTCGGTTTTAGCACATTTGGAACAATAATACTACAAGTGGGACTCCATTTTACTAAAGTAATATTCACACAATTCTATGCAAACTAGAATGCCTGACCTAGTGGTGCAAGGCAACATACTGTTGTTGCATCCAGCCAACTGGTACACATATTCAATGTACACACACACACACACACACATTCATATTCTATTTCAAGGAACCTACCATATTTCCAGAGAAGGCAACAAATCATGAAGTTCCCATATCATAAGGTTGAATATGAAACATTCTGCATACAAAGGTAGTTCTAGATTTTACAAATTAATGATACAATGCAAAACCTGAGAGATGTACTAAATATTATATTAATTATATTAAGAGGAATATATAAGCACACCAATGTGCCTACCGTCCCTGTCCTAATGTCCCTTTTTATTCATAGCCTTTTCATATATTCAAAATCATTTTTATACTTTATCTGTTATCTTGTATATGCTTGATAAAATAAATAAATTGATAGATAAACAAACAAACAAACAAACAAACAAACAAACAATTGCCACTCTTGTTATAAGTCAACCTATTTTTCACACAGAAAAACTATTATTTTTGAAACTGGCAGCCCAAAAAGTGAGATTTTAAAATTCAGGGAATGTATCTTGGTTGTACAAGGATGTTATTCGGTTATAGTTTTCTCTGCAAAAAAAAAAAAAAGAAGCTGTGCTGGATCTTATAATTTTCTTTTGTGAACTGACAAGAAGGTCAGAAAAAAACCTATGCTTTAGCTTGTTCTCTTTTACAAAGTCAGTAAACATAGTACTATTTGACGATGTAGCTATAAAAGGGACAAGTTAATGTTCCAGTGAAAATCCCTCCGAGGTTGATACAATCCATTAAAAATAGGGGCATTTGGTCATTTTAACTGAATTACTTCTGCACTATATTGTAATCTTTCAGAGCTATCTTCCTGCTTTAAGTACAAAGAGTGTCTGGCTTTATTTTAGAATGGTGCTTAAAATTGTTTTGAGGTTAGAAAACGATTACATTAAGAAAGGTTTCAATGAATCTACAGAGCTGGCAAGTTATTTTAAATTTCAAAAATCATAAAATATTTCAGCAAATGTCTCCAGTTAAATATTAGAATTATTAAGTACATGGCAAAAGTTAAACAATTACTTTTAAAAACCCATTATTACATATTAATCACTACAACCATTTAGATGAGTCTACCATAAGCCTTATAGCACATTATGTATCTTGCATATTCTGTTCTGGTAATTCCTTAAGTACCTTTTTGCATGATCAATATGAATACTTGTGAATCCATTTTTTCAGTTATTCCTTCCTCTTCCCCAAAAGGAAGAATCAAACACATATTTTGACCAAAAAAAAAAGTAGACAGCAAAGCACTCTGTGTGAAGTTTCCAAAAGATGCCCTAATTAATTCATGAGCCAAGCTTCAAAAGATATATAGCCATTTATTAGAAGCAACATTCCGGCAATACTCCGGTGCAGTCAGAACTAATTTCATGTAAGATTGCAAGCCCTTATGACCCTATTTCCCCGCCTCCTCCCTGGACATGTCATAAATCACATTTTCCAATGAACCAGGTTGGCGAGCTGTGAGGCTCCTGTTGACCCCGGCAACCTAGGATACAATCTGTAGAAGGCATTTGTGGAATGTACAAATGTTAAGTCATGCAAACAGCTCTGTTCGCTCTCTGCTCCTTGTTATTTATGGCAACTTAAAAGCTTTGCAAGTTGACACTCTGAATAATACATTTTCCTATGGTAACTCACTAGTCTGTGACTTTCCCCATCCTACCCTTGTCTCCAGGAAAGCAAATACATCATGGAAAGCAAAGAAAGGCTCCATGGGATAAATTATACCCAGAGTACAACTTCTTGGTGGGTTTAACATCAAGCATTGTGGGTCCTGCTCCCATATCTGTTATTTCTCACAGGAAGTCTCATGGGTCCATCTTGGAGTAATTTATTTAGGTCTTCTGCAAATGTCATGGTTTCTCTTAGCAAAGCTAAAATATGCTGGATTTCATTTTAGAGAATTCCCAGAAGAGCCATGATGGCGGAGAACTGAAGACTAACGCACCAGAAGACAACATGCCAGAAACCCTGTCTTAGTATGTCAGCATTGCCTTCTCTTTTCTCAATGTGGCTTGATCCTTTTGGCACTCAGAATTCGAATTCATTATTTAAAGTTTGCTTGAAGGCAGTGCAAGATTTCCTCTGTTGGGGCAAGGATGTAACCCTCCCTCTCAGCCTGTAATATGGAAGAAAATTGCAAGTGTAACAGTGATTAAAGATCACATTATAAAGTGTGACTTGGTGTTAACAGATAATTACATTCTGGAAGTAATTCAGAGTATTTTTCCTGAAAATCCCAGTTGTGCCAGGTCATGTATTGCAAATAATATAGCAAAAATAATTTAAATCCAGTGCTGCCCACAATAATATACAAGAACATGCCAGAATCCTAATAATACAATCTATATGGTAATACTCCGGTTTAGCTAAGAAACATTACCTATACATTGGTTGAAGTAAGAAGGAATGTGAAAATTTGCATAGAAACTATTCTAGATAATATTCATGGTGTGTGTGTGTGTGTGTGTGTGTGTGTGTGTGTGTGTGTGTGTGTGTGTGTGTGTGTGTGAGAGAGAGAGAGAGAG
>JANHFT010005536.1:515184-525594 GCA_032467955.1 Pseudoxenodon macrops
GAGAGCGAGAGAGAGAGAGAGAGAGAGAGAGAGAGAGAGAGAGTTCTTCTTGTACCGGTTCCTTAGTTGCAACCCACAGGCCAGGGCTATGGAACTGATTTTCTTATATCACAATGTTCTGCTTGCTCAGTTTTGGCCAAAGATATCCCTGCACAGTTGTTTATATTTTGTTGTTGTTGCTTTTGCCAAGAGGTTTTAGGCCAATACATTTAACAAATAAATACAACAAATAATTAAATAAATAAATAAATAATCAGTGTCACAGCCCACATAAAGGAGAAATGACAGACGTTTATACAACTTTCCCATTTAAAAATCTATACAGGTAGTCCTTGACTTACCACAGTATGTTTAGTGACTGGTTGAAGTTATAATGCCCCTGAAAAAAGTGACTAATGACCATTTGTCACACTTATGAGCATTGCAGCATCCCCACAGTCATCTGATTTACATTTGGATGTTTGATAACTGATTCATATTAATGACAGTTGCAGTGTCCCGGGATCTCCTTTTGCAACTTTCTGACCAGCTAAGTCAATGGCGAAGCCAGATTCACTTAACAACCATTTTACTAACTTAATAACTGCACTGATTCACTTAACAAATGTGGCAAGAAAAGTGATAAAATGGGCAAAACTCACTGAACAAATTTCTCATATAGCAAGATAAATTTTGGGCTCAGTTGTGGTCGTACATTAAGGACTGACTATCTGTATAAAATCTAAAGTGCAGTGATCCTTAAGGTTAAATTCGAATAGAAGATTTGAATTCCATACCCGCTTCTGGTGAGTATGAAACTTAATATGTGATGCCTCCTATGTTACCATCTCATTACCTAAAATGCTTTTAGGGTTTCCCTTTTTGGTTGATACTTTTGCAACAACAACAACAAATTGGAGGAACAGAGAATATTGCTCCTGGTATTCATTTCTATTAATGGTTATCTTCATCAGTTCTACACCCTCCTTGACAGTCAATCAGTTCTAGCCCATAAAAGAGCCATGGTAAACTTTTTTTTTATTTTGACACTTTTATTTCAGATTTAACTGAAGCCTGGGAAGCTCAGAGAAGTGCAGACAATGCAAAGATAATGATTCAGTGAAAAAGAGGACATTTACAGGCATTTCCATTAGTTACTTGGTAATTAAAATAATTACCCACACCACAAATCAAAATATACATTTATGAGAATGTATTATTACTAAAGGAACCTCTCTCTCCATATAAAATAGATGCAATTAAGGGATATGGAAGGAAGCTAAATTCATGAATTTATTAATTAAAATCTATTTTCACTTTCTACAGTAAACTTTCTGGAAAATTCTGGAATGATATACTGTAGTTACTATTACTTTCAGCAAAATTCTGATTTCAATCAACTCAAATAAGACAAATTTATATTTTTATCTACAGAACTAGATAGCATTCAAGAATCTGATTAATCTACAGGCATTTTTCTGCATCCAGCTATGTCACTTGGAGTCACATTTTAAAATACACAGCTTATTTTTATAAATTCCATAATGTCACCTTCCTTTTTTTACATGTACCTGTAAAAACAATGCCAACCTGCACTCACTAATCATATAATTTCATATCTTCTAGCCACTTTCTTGGAAATACATCCTATTATGTTCAGTTCTGATTCAGAATGAAATTCCATTACCAATTATTAAGTCTTTACAATAGTCACCAACTTGCCATTGTTAATACAGTAATTTCATTATTTGGTATATACAGACATTCCTAAACAGAAGCCTTTCAGTAAATCTGAAAATGAGTCTAACCCAGGATATCTGATGCCAGAAACACTGTGTGAATCCCTATTGAAAAACTAGAATTGTCAAACTTGTATATGTGTGTATGCAATGTCACAAGTTCATTTATTGCTTTTACCAGCCCATTCTCCGTATCATAATTGAAAATGTTTATTGAAGTGTAAAATAAAATAAAATGTCATAAGTGAAATGAAAGAGCAGGTTGTTTTTATTAGGTGATACTACATTTTTCACACACAGGAACATGCACACTTTTATTTATTGTTCATTTATGAAAATAATATCTAATGAAATATCAAAACGGCACAGTGCATTGTAGTTTTATTGTTATCACCAAATGATACATAATAGGATTCTGTTCAGAGCTATTTCTGTAAATCAAACTGTATTCCTTCTTCTATAATAAAACTTAGTTGGTTAGAGCCAAAGGAAAGTAGCATCTAAGCAGGTAAAGAGAGAAAGGTGCTATCATTACAATGGGCAGAATTAATAAATTCAAAGACAAAATGTATATTGTTTTTCCTATTTTTTCAACCTTATGCATAAGGAATTTACATAAGGAAATGCACAATTTTGATGAGACTGGGAATAAAATTCTTAGCTGAAAATATACACTCACCTGTTCAAGCCTTTTAGGATGAGAAATGTGCTATACTCCGGTGCATATTTTGTGGATCTGCGGAAGAGCTCTGTTAATCTTTATCCCATGTTCCATTTATGCCTTTTACAATCCTGCACATTTTCTGCAGTTAGAAATCCCTGGGACTGTTTCTGTCAGTTGTGAATCTTTCAACAAAGAGAACTTTATATCTTTCCTTTTAAGTAGCATGGATTTATTCCTTTGGAAAAGGCAATAAACCCATAGTTAGTGAAGATTTCTACCATCATAAATTTTTCACAGTATCATTCATGGGCATAAAAACTCATAAAAGTGGAAGAAAACATGTAGATTTATGTTCTGAATCAGCACAAAAGTTCTGAGAAGTGGCCCATAAGGGCAAGAGCTAATGGAAAGTGTAACACATCCCAAAACTGCTTTCATTAAAATTTCTGTTCAGCCTGATAGTCATCAACTTACAACCATTCATTTAGTAATCATTCGAAGTTATGACAGCACCGAAAAAAATGACTTACAACCAGTCCTCAGTCTTATGACCATCGCAACAGCCCCACGGTCATGTTATCAACATTCGGGCGCTTGGTCACCAGCATGTATTTTCAATGATTGCTGTGTCCTGTGATCACATGATTGCCCTTTGCAACCTTTCCAGCCAACTTCCAACAAACAAAGTCAACAGGAAAAGTAGATTGGTTAACAACCACATGACTAATTTAACTAAAGTGATTTTCTTAACCGTGGCAAAAAGATTGTAAAAATGTAACAAGCACATCGCTTAACAACAGAAATTCTAGTCTCAATTATGGTTGTAGGTTGAGGACTAGCTGGACATAAATTCCTGTTTGGAACAACCAATATTAAATTCCTGTTTTGCTACCCAATATTACCATGAAGGCTGGCCTTCCTACTTAGATATTGAATTGAACAGAAAATTCCACGCCTGTCCTACATAATTACCTGTCCTGGTTGGTCTTACTGCATGAATAGGACTTCTGATTGTATGTATTCCAGATCCCTGAACATAAAAATAGGGGATTGAGCTGCAGCTAACCATGGAAAATGCTATAATGTACTCATTACCCAAATTTTGTTACTAATGTGTGTATTATATTTATTGTGTTTATTTATTAAATAAAAGTTTATTTTTAATAATTTTGTTTCATTAGACACCATTTTAAAAATCTGGATAAAATAATTTTACAAGTTAAAAAACTATTAATGAGTGCATTTTTATTAAAAAAAAGCAAAATACCATCAGGGAACAAAATAATAGATTTTAACTAAGTAAAACAATTGATATCAAACTATAAAAAAATACCTGGGAGGAAAAAAATTGCCCCAAGGATTATACATTTACTAGTAAGGTGCCTGATGAATAGAAAAACATTTTAGGACACTTGGAAAACAATTAAGAAAAATTTCTTCTTTCACATTGGCCAAGCCACTATAGGAGGAAGCACTTGAAGAAGACAATGTATAGATTACTTTAAAATGTGGGTATGTAGGTCCACGTAAGAAGAGACATGCTGTCAGATAGGGAGGCCCCATGCTAGGCAGAACTTTATAAGTCATAACCATGGTTTCAAACACAGGGCAGAAAATATCCTGCAGCCAAGAAAGCTCCACACCCATTTGCACTATTCAGGTGACCCTGACAACACAAATAAACCTCCAAGTAGTCTCAATGGCTCTCTAAAAGAATGCAAATGACAAGCTGTCTGCAAGGAATATAAATCCTTCCATTCCGCATCATTCAGTCAGTGCTGAAGAAGCTTCTTGGATGAGAAGTGAAACATCTTCGAAGAAAAACAAAAAAGTCCAGTTGCTTCCTGAAAAAGCACCATTGGGACTCGAAGGTTTCTTGAGATTAACCGAAACCCAGAAGAGGATTGTAATCAATATAATTATATTGCTTAATCCCAGGCAAAGCCTTCACAAATGCAGTCTGCACAGGCTGAAATGTCAATTTTCAAATTCAGTCTTGTGTGCAAGCCATTTCTGAAAGTGCAAGAATTTTTTTATTGTAAATCAATAAATTGCAAGCCAGTGTAGAAAGGTGAGTTTTCTTCTCTGTAGTTATTCCAGAATTAATTTACTTAATATCCTTACTGATTATTTTTCCATATATTGTATATTCAACTACTATATTAAACTACTATATATACATAGCATGTATTAGATAACAGATGTAAGTGTAAACATGATTTTGAATTCAAGAAATGGATACGAATAAAGGGGATATTAGGACAGGGATGGTAGGCACGCTGGTGCGCTTATGCATGCCTCTTAAGGACCTCTTAGGAATGGAGTGAGGTCTAAAGTAGACAGTCTAAGGTTAAAGTTTTGAGGGTTTGGTTAAGAAACCACAGAGTCAGGTAGTGCATTCCAGGCATTGACAATTCTATTACTGAAGTCGTATTTTCTGCAATCAAGTTTGGAGCGGTTAACCAAAAGTTTGTATTTATTGTGTGCTCATGTATTGTTATAGTTGAAGCTGAAATAGTCATTGACATTGTAGCAGATAATTGTATGTGCTAACTTAGGTCGTATCAAAGATGGCAGAGTTCTAAGTTGTCTAAGCCTTAAATTTCAAGTCTGGTGGTACAATGTATTTTGCTGTGAGCAGTGGAGTGGAGGACTCTTCTTGTGAAACATCTCTGCACTCGCTCGATTGTATTAATGTCTGTTATGCAATGCAGGTTCCAGACAGATGAGCTGTATTCAAAGATTGGTCTAGAGAAAGTTTTGTGATATTTTGTTTTATTTATTATACAATACATTTATTCTGTGATATTTCTAAACTGAATTAGTTGAATAATATATTTTCTATGGCACCAGATGGTGATATATAGTTTCTATTTGAAGGAAGGCACAGTTAATTATCTTCATCTGAAGACTCATTTCAGTTAGCCTGAACAGCATGGCTAAGTTCATATTTTCTAAAATACATCTGCTGGCAGTTCAGGCCTTTCCTTGGAGATAAGAAAAGTAGAATTATAACAGAGATATTCCCTGTTGATGGTGAAATTGGTTTTATTTTGTAGTTTAGAATCATCCCTTAAGTGAATGAGAAACATGGGAACAGGAGGAGACTGATACACATTTTTCCTTCTTGATAAACGATTTAATCAATCCTTGACATTTCAGTTGGTATTCCATTTCTTCTTAAATGCTGCTTTCATGGAGCAAATTGTCTATCAGTTTACTCTCAGGCTAAAATATTGAAAAAGTCAGGATGTCAGGTGGGCTTTAGCACTTCTCTAGTGAGAAAGAGAAAGTTCACACATTTACTTTCCCACCACCACCATTTATAATACTAAGAAGGAAATTACTTTAAGGATTTTAGAATAGAGAAGGGAGAAGAAGTCTAAGAGGTTTTTTTAAGAAGAAAAACAACAATTATGATTGTCCAAATGTCAGAAAAACAACATGTTTCACTTATGTTGACGTAAACTTTCACAGTTCATAGCAGACAAAAATGCCCCAGGATTTCTGCTTCTTCTCTGATTTATAAGGAAAAAGGGGAACTATTAGATCCACACAACTGTGTAATAATTCAAGATATGACTCCAGGTGATTAGAATAGTTAAACATGTAGAAAAGGTAATGTGTACAAGATCATCAGTCCATTTCACCCTAAATTGCACCGCCCTGAGTCTTTCGAGAGAAGGGCGGTATACAAATTTAAAAAATAAATAAATAAATAAATAAATTCATAGTATGAGATGGAAGAGACACATAGCTTCTGATGATTGACAATAGGGAAGGTATGCTTGGAGATCCTGCAGTACAAGGATGATTTTATTCCTCCATCCAAGTTCCACCACAAGCTACTCATGAGAATGAAAAATGGAATTTCAATCCCATGTCTAGATCAGAATCCAAGCCATCACGGGTTTAATTAATCCATCTATTCTTGTATTTGCAATTGTTACACCTCCACTTTTTCAACAACCTTACCCAGAATGGGGAAGCTTGAAAAGGGTCGATACTTATTAATTAATGATATTAAATATTCAGTTGCTCTTAACTCCAGTAAAGTATTCCTATTTCATAATAGGTACTTAAATTATATTTATGAACAAACCTTTAATTCTGAAGTGAAATGCTATGTATCCTTCTTTTCTAATTTATTTATATGATCCCTGATAGTAACATGTGAGCCATTGTCCATCGCTCTTCCATATTCCAGCACGCTGGGCAGCTGGTCTTCAGGCGCATGGGAGCGCTGGAAACCAGAAGAGCAGCCACCCGGTGTGCATGCATGCACCGGAAAGATGATCTACTGGTTTCTGGCAAGAGCATGCGCACCGGCCAGCTGGTCTTTATGTACGTATGCACATAACCGGAAATCAGAAGACCAGGTGGCTGGTGGGCATGCACACACCGGAAACCGGAAGATCATCTTTCTGGTACGTGCATGACCACTGGGCAGCTGCTCTTTCAGTTTCCGGCACATGTGCACACATGCATGGGCACTCCTGTTTTGGCACTCAGTGCCAAAAAGGCTCACCAACACTGCATTAAGGTGTGGATAATTCAGAGCCCCTTCACTTTGCAATGTCTTCAAGACATTCAATGTCTTTTCAGTTTTTGTTATTTGTTGTATGTGATTTACAAATGGATATCTAAATGTTATGCTTAATCTTTTAGGATTTCAGCGATACTATGCTTGTCTTTAGTTTGCTTCTTTTGCCTCTTCAGATACTTGTTTCTTTCGAACTTGGAGAACTGATAAAGCTCTGCTAAAGTGATAAGGATAGCTTCCAAGCTGGGAAAAGTGATAAACTATTGCAAAATTGGAAGAAATAAAACATTTATAGGCACTATTGATTGGGCCAGGCAAATAATTATTCTACCAGCTATTTCAGTGTTCTATTTGTCCTATACATTCTGCAATGCAAGTTTACTCCTTGTTACTTTAGTTATCCATGAAGTTCATGAGTCATCATTAAATATGATTAAGTCTCCAAATCACTCTTCGCATTTTTTTTGAAGCTACAAGTATCAGCAATTTATAGCACCATCCAGCTATCATTGTGGTAATATAAAGACACTCCACATTAGTGTTACATCATTGTAGTGGTTTATGGATGATGCTATAAATTACAAGTAATCCTCAATAATCCTAGCTTTAAGATTTTATTATAAACATACACTATTATGGTATTATCTCAAATTCATATTAAAGAGTTATTAACCACATACAACGATGTATATGATCATTAAGCACATACAACATTTATGTACAGACAAATTCCATTGCACCAAACAGTCATGCACAAGATTATACTACAAGAAAAATAGACCCACTTCTAAGCCACTGAATAATTATAAAAGAAATTTCTGACAAAGAATAAGTAGATCTGAATGAGAACATATAAGACTTTTCATAGTCCGACCTTTATGGAAGTGTATTAACATTTCTCTGTTGGAGACAAAAGTTTGAGAAAATTGCAATTGACAAAATAGCAATTTAAATAGAACTCTGAGTTTTTCAGAGCACCATTTTTGGAAGCATTCTTTCAGTCTCAGCTCAATATTTCCACCCCTTCAACCTTTATATTGTTCTCAACAAATGTAGCAGCCATCGGGAATAGAAATGGTGCCACTGTAAGCAGTTTAGCACACCTATATGGCCCATCAATAACAATAATATGTTTTGCTTGGACAGCTAGGACGACATTAACAGTGGGATCATTATTATTTTTTCCTAGAGATTAAAAAAAAGAGTTTCACCACGGCTATCAACCAAAATATTGACAGTTTATATTTTAAGAGTGTAAGTGTACTTATTCTCATTTATATTAGATGCAATCTACTGAAACTATAAATGTATTCTCATTTAAATAATCTGCAGAGGATTTGAGGCCAGCATAAATTTTTAAACTTTCTCTCTGGCTGTGCATGTGTGTGTGTGTGCATCAATTATGTTGCAATAAAAGGAACATAAAATATAACTTCATGCTTAAGGCTACCATAATGTGCATGAGGCCAGTCTCATTAGAGTTATTATCGATTCTACATGCTTACACATAATGTGTGTTTTTCATATTTAATGGCCACTGGTTGACATTTCATTTCTGATTCCAGTATAGAAGTGAATACACATATTGAGTCTGAAAATAAATGTTTGAATTGGAACTGTGCAAATGTGTGTCCCATCAGGTTCTTTGTGAGGTCAGATTTTCATCAGTAAACGCCTCCTGAATCTAATTTTACTTCATATTCATAAAATTATTAACAATGTGCAACTGATATCTAGACAGTATTTTAATTTTGCCTGATTATTTCTCTGGTTGGTTGGTTGGTTTTATTTCAATGCAAAGGAGAAGAATAGAAAGAAAATTATTTTTTAATTGGTTTCACCTGGGTTAATTCAACAGCTGCCAATCTACTAAAAAGGAGACAATGGTGGGTGAGACCTTCTGATCTGTACTTGACTTTATACACAGATAAGATTTGTTTTCTCTGTCTTTTCTTTTCTCAAATGTTCAGGATAACTGGATTTACATGGGTTTGCAGGAAGAAAGATAACATTATTTGTTTGTCTGCCAAATTTATCTAGCACTAGATTAACAAGCTTTAATAAAAGTTGGTTGGATGGGGTACAGAGAAAGGGAATGCTACAAAGAGCATGGGGTACATGCTTTCACAAAACAAATATTTTCAAATGTAATGCTTAGTCAGTAGATATTTCATTTCTGATTGAGCTGTGGTGCTGGAGAAGGCTCCTGCATATTCCTTGGACAGCAAAGATAATGAACAAGAAAGTACTAGAGTCTATAACACCAGGCAGCTCATTGGAAGACAAAATCACAAAACTGTGTCTCACTTATTTTGGCCATATTATGCAGGGAAATTCACTGGAGAAGGCATTTATGTTTGGAAGAGTTATCAGTAAAATGAAACTAGGCCATCAAAGAACATGGTGGCTAGACACCACGAAAGCTGACATCAGGGAGCATTGAAAAACTCAAAAGACTTTTTGTGCAAAATCGTAAGAAGTGGATAAACTTGGTCCATATAATTGTCAAGAGTCAAACGCAACTGATTCGCTAATATCATCATGATCAACATCATCATGGGGTCTGCATGTGAGATCTATGGTGGCCAATGCTTGATCTCTAATAAGTGGTTTCAGGTTTTGTAGAAGTTACATTGTCATTTATTGAATGGTTACATTTTATAAAATTATTATATACTGTAAAACCCTGATAGGAATACAGGAAAAAAAAGCAAGAGACTCACAGAATTACAACTAACACATATATCCAAGGTGTCATAGCAGTCCCATGCCAAGAAAGAAGAGAAAGATAACTGAGTAGGAAACCTCTGGATCTCATACATGTATCTGTTCCACCAGGGGTGTCAAACTCAAGGTCCGCAGTGCTGCCCTGAAACAGTGAAAGACTGGCACATGGTGTCTCTGTCAGTGAAAACGAAACTCAGGAGCCTGTTTTCACTGGCAGAGTGCTTGGGCCGCCACAGGCACCCCCAAACATGAGTGATGTCATGCTGGCCATGTCTACCCGGGTCCCCAAGGTCAAACACAACACTGATGTGGCCCTCAATGGAATTGAGTTTGACACCTATGATCTACAGCATTTTCTATTTCTGTTTTCCCAAAACAAGTCTGTGATGATGATTAAGCTGAGGAAGAGTAATAAGTCAAAGTAAATCAATCATGTTGAGGTATATCTGAAACTAAGACTGCCCAATTTCCTTTCCTCTTTAATCCTCTCCACAGATGATATCAATAAAGTTTGGAAGAATCTAATAGCATAATACAATAAAACAGGCTGTAAAAATCAATATCAGTGTACTAGAGCCAAACAAGGAGTTAAGAAAAAGATACAAGTTAGAAGCTACCGTATTTTTCAGAGTATAAGACGCACCTTTTTACCCCCAAAAAAGAGGGTGAAAACCCGGGTGTGTCTTATACACTGAATGTAGCCCCACCCAGCCACCCCCACCATTTGGCCTCTGCCTCCCAGCAATTTACCTCTTTGC
>JANHFT010005536.1:541641-559151 GCA_032467955.1 Pseudoxenodon macrops
CGTGGACATCTTTTTTTTTTGAATTTTTTTTTTTGAATTTTTTCTGGGTTTTCTTTCTTCTGCGCATGTGCAGAAGCTGAGTTTCTGGCACTGCGCAAGCATCGCCATCTTGTTATCAGCCTTTTTTTTGGGGGGGTGTAATTTTTTTTGTACTGCACATGCAGTTCCTCCCACACTGCGAGACACAGCCACGTAGCGCGGGAGACAGCAAACCAGCGGCGAGATAAGTTAGAACCCACCCCTGAGTGGCGGTCCCTACTTTACTCAAGGTGTTTAAACAGCTTCCCTTTCAACTCTTCCATCTTATGATTTTAACTTGAATTTCAACCTGTCATCCTGTCAACTCACCCATCCATTGCAATTTATTTTATTTTATTTTATTTTATTTTATATTTTATTTTATCATTTTATTTTATTATTTTATTTTATTTATTTTATTTTATTTATTTTATATATATTTTTTATTTCGTCAAACATATATTAGAAAACAGATACAAGTATAGACAAGATTATGAATACATGAGATATATTCGGATAAAAGGGAGCAATAGGACAGGGATGGTAGGCATGCTAGTGCGCTTATGCACGACCCTTACTGACCTCTTAGGAATGGGGTGAGGTCAACAGTAGACAGTCTAAGATTAAAGTTTTGTGGGTTTGGGGAAGAAACCACAAAGTCAGGTAGTGCATTCCAGGCGTTGACCACTCTGTTACTGAAGTTGTATTTTCTGCAATCAAGTTTAAATCCACTAAGGTGATATTGTGGATAAAGGGGGTCATGCCACCCCCTGGATGTATCACCCATAGAAGAACATTTCCTCGTGGTGTCATGTTGAATGATCAGAGAAAGAATCTAGTTACAAGGATGTAACTACAGTTTTTCATCCAAGTGGTATTCTAGTCTCTATCCCTATGGGAAAACTCTATGCATGCATGTCTGTAGATTTTAATTGCATTCAACATCACATTTGAATCATTAATTTTTTTGGGGTTTGCACAATATAGCAACCCATTCATTAATCAAATCAGTCTGGGTTCATAGAATAGATGAAGCAACGGAAAGTAAACCAAGTTTAACGATAGCCAACGTACTTTCATTCTCAAGAATGAAACCCAAGCGTAGAGATTAGCTCCAAGAGTGCAAATAGCATACGGCCTCTACTCTTGTATGGACTTGAATTAGGTGGAAGGACTTCTATTGTTTGTTTCCATTTAGGTGCTACCCAAAACCTAACACACTCTAAGCAGCTCACAACAACAAAAGCCTAATAATAAACAACAAACAAGATGGGATCCAGTCACACAGTAAAGAAGACATGTAGAAAAGTATATTTCTATGTGGTTGTCATTCTGCATGGAGGCTAACTTGACTGCAGATGTATTTAAATCCCAAGTATCTTCTGAAAAAGGCTGAGGGTGTTTGAAAAGCATGAAAGAGCCACTCAAATATAACTTCACCTGCATCACCCCAGATAAAGACAAAACACCGATTTTGAAGCCCAGTGGTTTACCACCAGGGGTGGGTTCTACTTACCTTTCCTACCGGTTCGGGTCGCGACAGAAGTGCACATTTTGCACATGCGAGCGCTCCATCGCATCCAGGCATTGCCTCGAAAATAACCTTCTGTGCATGCGCAGGAGGCTTTGTGCATTCACAGAGGGTTATTTTCGAGGCAATTTCCCGTAGGAGGACTGATTTCAAGATGGAGGACCAGTTCGGGGGCGTGGCCAGCGGACGGAAATTCCCACTACCGGTTCTCATGAACCGGTCCGAACCGGCAGGAACCCACCTCTGCTTAGCACTACATAATCAGGCCTGTTGATGCTCCTTGAAAAGAAACTGGACTTGTTGGAACAGCCACATTACCTGTTTTAACACTCCCCATCCTCCCAATACCACTGCTTTAGACTTTAATTACAAAGCAGTATTTTAATAGGGCAGCCCAAATAACCATTAGTTGGACAATCAGCAGTATAACACACACTCTCATTCAAATTCCATATGGTAAACCTGTTTTATATATTTAAAAAATTGTTTACAGTATGTATTTATAGCATGGCCAATATTACTTTGTTGCAGAAAGTTTATTTTGCAAGACTATTTGATCTCACGGATACAGAGAGATCAAAACACTTATGGACACCATTCCCACTTCTTACTTCCCCAAACAATTTTGGCGAGCCCGTTTGTATCTTTTTCCCAGGCTACCTTCTCCCCTTCATTTTTGCCATAAGTCAGAAAAATAAATCTGAAGGACTGAAGGTCTATGCGTGCAATGTATAAATCGGCAAAATCATCTGCCTCCCAATTTCAAATCATTCTAATTTCTTCCGAAACCTTCTGTTCTGTTCTAAGTGTCAAAATACCTCAGCCCAACTTTGATACTCCAGAATAGAGACTAAAAGAAAAGAAAAAGGGCTGGTCTCTCTTACATTTGCCTTGGAAAAGGTATGGGAGCAGGAAGCCAAAAAGGGAGCGGGAAATCCTGCTCATGTCAAGTAGTTTGGCTTGGTTCTCCACCCACAAGGTTCTCACAAGAGAGAATTTGTATTTTGAGGCCAAACCCTCTACCATCTACATAGTAGAGCTTGCCCAACCCAGATCAAAAGAGAGGATCATTAGGTAGCAAGTAAGTACACTGGAATTTTTCAAAGTAGAACCTGCAATTGGCCATTGTTGATCCGAGTTTTCCAGGAATACTGTGCCATGAAATTCAGGAACTAGATTCCAGGCTCAGTTCTGTGGCAGCTGGAGTTTCCCACTACCACCCCTCTTTTCATTGGTGCATCATTCATTATACTGATGTCTGCATTCACTGATAATTTATCAAACCTTGATTCGATGATTTACATTGCCGGGACCACCATTCTATGCAGGGGTGAGTTCTGCTTCTTTTTGCTGCTGGTTCACTCAGGGTTGTGCTGTGTGTGCATGCATGAAGCAATAAAAAACTAGATCCAAGATGGCGGCGCCCATGGAGACACTGATGGAACTGGCTCCTTGACGTCACTGCGGAGTTACTGCCGGTTCTATAGAACTGGGTAAACCGGTAGGAACCCACCTCTGATTCTATGTCAAGTTGATATTACTAAGGAAAAGATGTAACAGGGACTGAGCCTGCTTCGGTGAATTGGTAAGCCAACATTCCAGTCCAATATTATACCTGTAGATCACTACGATCTAGAACAGGGGCGTCAAACTTATGCCGTCATGGCGGTGTCACCTGATGTATCGGGACTTTTCCCCCATTCGCTAAACCGGGTGTGGCCAGGGCCAGCGTCTGACACATCCAGCCTGCGGGCTGGGAGTTTGACAGCCCTGATCTAGAACATCGTTTTTTCTCAATCCTATTCTGAATCTATGGTATTTTTTTCAGAACCAGAATAAGACTCTTTAAATTGCCAAAGGTGTACTTCTAAATGTAGCCTAACTGCATTATTGTTAGCATTAACCCTGGATATGACTTCTATTACTTTCATTCTCATCACCTCAGTACAATAGGTGTTTATTCAGTTCCCTACCAGCCCACCAGAAAATATTATTGAGTAAATCTGCAACCCTAGTGAGCCTACATAGGACTGCAAATATAGGTTGTTGTCTTAAATCATGCTTACCCAGAAATTATTTTTAAGCACCTCACTGGCTATGTTCATTACTTAACCTAGTTTACTAAATAAACCAAAGTTGCTAGGTTTACACTACGTGCTAAGCAGAAACCATAGCTTACAAGCAATTCATTGGACCACACAGACGCTAATTACTTTTTTAAAAGTTATATGACGTTATATCTGCTGAAACCAGTAGTACTGAGTTTTCAGTGTATAGACGTAAGACCAAAATGCCAACTTTTGTTTTGTTTTTAATTCCCAACCTCAACAAAAATAAAACCAAATTATGTAACCTTCCATACGAAGCTGCACACACATTCCTTTCAATTGAGATCATTTCAGTGGCTTGCACGCTACTACAGCTCCCTGCAAGAACAACTGGATCTTGGTTTTCCCATGCTTTTCACCTTTACCACACAAATGGCGGATAATCTCAGCCATCCTTCTCTGCATGTTGCCGACACAGGAATGATCTAACCACCTTTTTCCCTTCAGGTAGACCGATGAACTCATTCTTCATTTTGGAAATACACACATTGCTTTTCCAAAGGTGGAGGCAACCTTGCCAGGGGACACACTGGAGATGCAGCCACGTTCACATCATTTCCATGTGCATTTGATGTGCAACGTGAGTGCCAATTTGCCAGAGGTCAAAGAAAGGAGGGGGCGGTACTAGCGTTTTTAATGTGCTCTCCCCTGGAGGTCTTTCTTCTCTAGTCAATCTAATCATATCTGAGATACACCTTAAGAAATCCTAATCTTTGCTTGTAAATAAACCCTGCTGATCTCTTTGTGCTCTGTTGAATATTTGGCCCACTTTAGCATATATTCTGTTTGGCTTTATTTATCCGAGAGCAAATTTTTTTTTTAAAAATGGGCGGGCTGAGAAGATAAGCAGTTTGGTTTGAAGCTTAGGATGTCTTCTTCCCAGGCTTCCTGCTCTTGCTTCCTTTCGTGGATTAGCTCTGGATCCTTCTAAAGCCCTAAAGTTTGGCCTTTCTCCAGTGGGTGACAGATTTACTCAAGAACCAAGTTCTCACATTGTGCTGGCCAAAATGTAGTTTGTCCGGTTTTACATGAGGGGTGTTGCTATTTTAGTTTGATGCTGTGGTTTATGAATCAGAATGTTGTGAAATGCAGGTTGTAGCTTATTTAATAAACCACGTTTAAACCAACAATGGCTTGGTAACAACGTGTATATCCTTCCATGTTAGGATTTTTTTTCATTTTCTCTCCATATATAATTGTTAGATGGGAAATGAAGGCCCCAAAAGAAAAAAACCCATAGGATGATAAATGTTGCTATGGAAGATTTTGCCACCAGGAAACTGACTAGCTTCTGAATTCATTCATTCATTCATTCATTCATTCATTATTCTATATAACTGCCCAATTTAACCAAGTGACTGGGTTTTAGTTTTTTATACTTTCATATAATTAAATTTTACAAAAATTTAAAACAATAAGCCATGATGATTAATCAACTAAAAGTAAAGTAACAGGGCCCTTAACACAGTACATTCCAAGTCCCAGGTACACAACCAGGTTTTTAAAGCTTTGTGAAAACCTAACAGGGTTGGGCCATTCTAATCTCTGAGGGGAGAATATTCTGTAAAGGTAGAATATTCTGTAAAGTCTGTTCTGCAGCAGACAAAGCCCATCTTCTAATTTCTGCCGGTCAGCAATCTTTGGCTGATGGGATCTGCAGCTTGTCCAATCTGTTGGATTAGATTGGACAGGTAGAAACTCTTGAAAATGCAGTCCTTCGGGTAGCCCACTCCCAGGCTATGCAGGGATTTAAAGTAACAACCATCACCGTGAATTGCACCCAGAAATACACTGGCAGCAGGGGTGGGTTCCGTATATTTTGGCTTCTAGTTCACTCAGGGTTGTGCTGCGTGTGCGCACATGAAGCGCGCACGCAATAGAAAACTAGCGTTTGCGCATAAGCAAAATCCAAGATGGCGGTGCCCACAGAGACACTGATGGGACTGGCTCCAAGACGTCATTGCCAAGTTACTACGGTTCTATTGAACCGGATAGAACTGGTAGGAACCCACCTCTGACTGGCAGCCAGTGCAACTCATGGAGTAGTAGTGTTACATGTGCCATGTAGCCGGCACCATTTATTACCCATGCAGCTGAATTTTGCACCAGTTGAAATTTCTGAATGCTCTTCAAGGACAGTCCCATGCAGACCATGTTACTGTAATCTAAGCAGGGAGTTACAAGGACATAGGTGACGGTGAGCAGGGGCTCCCTTTCCAGTAGTAGGCACAACTGGCACACTACATGCTAGAGAGCATACAAAGACTCTCTTATTTATTTATTTGACTCAATTTTAACACACTTTCTTTGGCCTGCAAATAAATAAATCCCATTCAGTGCATCAAAGACATACTCTGAAGAAGGAGGTATGATGCAATACGATCCAAACAAGGGTAGCTAATTTATAGCTACTGACTTAAAAGATATCCACCATACACCAGATTAAGACTATTGTGGCACTTCTAGCTAAAGTTATTATACAGTGATCTCGCAGAGTGATTGTCAAGTGGAACACAGCTGATGAAATTGTTTGAAAGTAGCGCACATCCAGAGGAAAGAAAGGGTTGCTTCTCCCAGGTTGTCCAATTGCATGGTTGCTAGGAGAATCGATTTTTGTTGTTTGGTAAGTCATGTCTAACTTTTTGCAATCCCATGGACCAGAGCACGCCAGGCTCCCTTGTCCTCCCTTGTCTCCCAGAGTTTGCCCACATTCATGTTCATTGTGTTGATGACACTATCTAACCATCTCATGCACTTCTGTCCCCCAGGAGAATGGATAGTGGTGATAATTCACCATATCACAGCCAAGGGTGGGTTGTGAATGTTTTTGATGCCGGTTTGCTCAGGGTCGCGCTGCGTGTGTGCGCATGAAGCAATCTCAGTGAGGTTATTGGCCTGGTTCTCCCAAATCCTGGAATTTCTACATCACATCTGAACAACATTATGGGATCATCTATGTACAAGTGCACATGTTGTACAGGCAATTGAGTATTCAGCCTAAAATGTTATTTTGTGCAATAAATCAGATTTTGTTTTTTGTTTTTTTACCACATTATTAATATGATGCCTATTTTGGTAATCATGAGCATGCTTTCATCAAAAACAAAATCATGCATGGTAAATTTTACAAGGTTAAATGAACTACATTACACTTCTAACCCTCTTTTTGTCATTATTATTTTGGAGAGTTTTGTAAAATGATAAGGCACTAAAATGATAAGACAACACTCAGAAGTAACTTATAACTTTCACTGCTACCATATAAAAACTCAAGCGTTAAATATTGAAATAAAATAGTGCTTTATTTAAGCAGTCTTAAACAACAACTTTTGGTTTATTTCAGACTATTAAACATATGCCCAATCCCATATTATCAAAGTATAAAGCCATTCTGTAAACTGATTTCCAAATGCTTAAGGACTGCCTAATTTTAAGAACTGTGCTTGCTTCTATCTTCTTTTCCCTCCATTTTTAATTCCTGCATCTTGTTTCTTGGATTATTAACCAAAGAACAATAACTTGTTTCATATTAGAGGACTGAAGCTGAAATTCAAATGTAATTACAAATATTTTTCTTATTTTAAGGCATTATGGCTCTGCTAAACATTGATTGTACAAGAGAATGACTATAATACATTTTCAACACAATCACTCCACCCCCATGTACACAGTTTTTCTCTCACTTTCACAGTCAAATACTGGGGATATTAGTTACACTCAAATAGAAAATCAATTGATAAGAGACTGATATTTTCTGGATTTTACTTGGGAGGCAAAAGATCAGATGGCCACATTTATTTTATTCATTTGAATAAAAGGCTATTTTTCCCCCTCAAAAGTTAAAATAGTGATATCTCTGAGTTGCTAAAAATTAAGTCATGGAAGCAGACACGTTCTGTGTAAACTGCTACTGTGTATAAGGCATTTTCTTGTTGGATAAATATGGTAAGCTATACTGTTCCATAATGCAAAAGTAGGCATAAACATAACAAATAAATTAACTGCCTTATTAATTGCTTGCACATTCTGTCTTCAGACTACTCCCACAGTGCCTCTAATAATTTGCTAGTTAAGCACTTCTAAAAACATATTAGTAAATTTTTCCACGGTTGATTCCCGAGTACAATTGCAGGGTACAAAAAAAGGAAAGGATCTTGTAGATCTTACAGATTAAAAGACTAGCAGATTCATTGTAGCTTCACATATTGGCATTCTACAATGATGGATCACTATCATTATGATTCTTGATGAATGTATCTTTTCTTTTATGTACACTGAGAGCATATGCACCAAGACAAATTCCTTGGGTGTCCAACTACACTTGGCCAATAAATAATTCTATTCTATTCTATTCTATTCTACACTATTATCACTTCGTCATTTCTGATTTTGTCAACCCAACTTATATGTAACATTTCTCATCAGTTTTTCATATTCACAGATGGGATTTCAGGGATTTAGAATCTCATGAAAATTGATGATTTTGTGAGATTATCACAACCTTTGTGGCACAATGATCATATAATGCATGAAAAGATTGTCAAACTAAGATATGTCTCCCTTTTTTTCTTTAAGAGATTTGAGTCTACCTATGTATTACTTCAGAAGCATTAGTATTAGTATTAGAAGCCAGTTATAGTGGTACCAGACAATTCATAAGTTATACTGTGTTTATCCTGAATAGCAAAATATGCAGTAATCATATTTGTAGTTTTATGAAAATGATAGCTGGATAATTATTAAGAAATTTAGGTCACTTACTAAACATCTGATAAAGAATACATATATTTTAGGGGTTTGGTCAGAGATGAAAAATGGTGGTAGAATATAAATTTCTTTTATAGTTTAGAGCAAGGCATTTTTTTAAATTGAGGAATGTAATGTGTCCCTAGGTGTGGTGATGGTGCGAGAGAGCTTAACAACATTGTGAATAAAATAAACTATCATCCTCAATAACTACTTATATTTTTTCAAAAAGGTGAACATTATCAGTCAGCACTTTAAAACATATTTAGTTAGGTTCATTAATTCATTAATGGAAGCTCCTCTCTAATAAATATTACAAATGCGGACAGTTCTGGGTCATCAATGATGCCTGATCAAGAACTTAATCTCAGCACCAATATAATTGGGAATATAATTTCATATGTAAAATGTGACAAAATGGTAAGATTCTATTCATAGCTTTTCTCTATTTCCTTCTTAAATATTTAATTGAATATAAAACATTCACTTTTGCCATTAAAACAGATTCTGGATTTTGTGTAATTTCCATCAATAGAATAAAGCAGAAATCCTCTGCTTATTTAGTCGGTGAGTTAATAAGAGTGCTGTATTCATTTTCATCGATGGCACAGTGTAAATTGTGGCCCAATTACTTCATACATAATTTCATGGTAATGCACTTGCGTTACTTGTCAGATAAAATAAACTTCTTGCGTTGATCACCTGCACACTAATTTATTATTTTGCCAAATGTTTAAAAGACCAGGTATAAAAATAAATTGCTTAACAAATTATATAAAATTATTAAGAAAGGATATAGTATGCTAGGCAGTTTTGCTAAAGCAAAATGTATTAAATACAGCTTTAATGTATCCGGAAAGCAAATTCTGTTTTGCCTCACATTTCATTCTGTTTAAATTTTGTGTTGATTCTGATAATGACAAAATCAAATGGCATATTAAGACTTGCAAATCTGTAGAATAGAATTCGTTATTGGCCAAGTGTGATTGGACACACAAGGAATTTATCTTTGGTATATAGGCAATCAGTGTACAGAAAAAGACAAGATATATTCGTCAAGAATCATAAGGTACAACACTTAGTGATAGTCATAGGGTACAAATAAGCAATCAGGAAACAATCAATATCAATAAAAATTGTAAGGATACAAGCAACAAGCTACAGTCCTGTAGTCATAAGTGGGAGGAGATGGGTGATAGGAAAAATGAGAAGACTAATAATAATAGTAATGCAGCCTTAGTGAATAGTTTGACTGTGGTGAGAGAATTATTTGTTTAGCAGAGTGATGACATTTGGGAAAAACTGTTCTTGTGTCTAGTTGTCTTGGTGTGCAGTGCTCTATAGCATTGTTCGGTAGGAGTTGAAACAATTTATGTCCAGGATGTGAGGGGTCAGTAAATATTTTCATGGGCCTCTTTTTGATTCGTGCAGTATACAAGTCCTCAATGGAAGGCTGGTTGACAGCAATTATTTTTTCTGCAGTTCTGATTATCGTCTGAAGTCTGTGTCTGCCTTGTTGGGTACAGAACCAAACCAGACAGTTATGGAGGTGAGATTACATGGTTAATAATTCCTCTGTAGAACTGTATCAGCAGCTCCTTTGGCAGTTTGTGCTTCCTGAGTTGGTGCAGAAAGAACATTCTTTGTTGTGCTTTTTTATGACGTTTTTGATATTAGGTGTCCATTTTAGGTCTTGAGATATGATAGAATCTAGAAATTTGAAGGTCTCTACTGCTGATAATGTGTTGTCTAGTATTGTGAGAGGTAGTAGTATGGGAGGGTTTCTCCTAAAGTCTACCACCATTTCTATGGTTTTGAGCGTGTTCAGTTCCAGATTGTTCTGGTCTCACCATGAGGCTAAATGCTTAACCCCATCTGTTTGTGGTTTCATCATTCTCTCGAATGAGACAAATCACTGTTGTATCACCTGCAAACTTCTGTAGTATCCTCTAGTTTTGCAACAACATTCCAACTCTTTCCTACTTCCCTTCCTCTTTCTTTCTCCCCTTTTCTACTTCCCTTCTCCCTTTCTATACCTCCAATAGCTGCATTCTCTACAAGCACTTGATAATGAAATTATCTAGTTTGATAATGAAATGTCTGTAAGAAAACAACCAAGCTCAGGTAACCCCAAGGACCACACAGTGAGAGTATATTTCAACATATGAAGTTTATAAATCTTAGTTGCCAAAGTTATACTATTTCTTGCACTCACACTGCTTAAAATATGGATTAATCTCCTTTAGTTTCATATGCATTTATCCATCCTAAAAAAGAGAATATTTGTAGGTCAGAGGTGACATGAGGAATCTTGGCTGCTCTCTGAGCTTACTTGTTTTCTTCCAGATGTTTCATTATCCAAACTAGGTAATATCATCAGCACTAGCACTGATGAAGAGCACTGATCACTTATCCATCCACTTGATTTTACTGTGCTGTGCTCCCATGTGACATCTGGAACCTCTAAAAAAATGTGCAAGAATGAAGTGTGCTTCCACATTGTTTTCAGATGCTGCAGGGAAAAAAACAAAGGCTTCATGCAACACAGAGTAGGATAGTTGCAGGACCTGTGAGAAAGAGAATGCTATCTGAAAATAAGTGGCACGCAGCAGGCCCTGGGGAGTGCTGGTACATAGGATCAATCACACCATTCCCCAAGACTTCTGTGTCTTGGGGAATGGCATAATGCTGTTTTTTTGACTGGCAGTGGTGGCACTAGGGTTGAAGTCAAGACTCCTGCCTTCCCTTCAGGCCAAGCCTTGGCACAGCTACTGAGTGTCACTGTTTGGGATGGCCTAGATGGAGGGAAGAAGGAGGGAAGAAAGATAATTGTTTCTCTTTTGTTTGGGGGGAAGGTGTCAAGTTATGCATTTCATTTTTGACCAAGCCCAAAAGGTTTGCCATCATTGCATTAGGCATAAAATGTGAGCTGAAAAAATAAGAACACTGTCATTCAGCTGCATACACTCCAAAAGACAAATTAAAACCAGTTGGTTTTGAGTCCTTAACTATAATTAGATGAAGTATTTTGCTAACTGAATAATAAATAGCTTTGTTTTACCTACATTGTCTGATACTATTCACATTTCTAAAAAAAAACAGATAAATACTGTTACCAAATGGTTGTTTTATGCTTCAGAATTTTCCCAGACACTTACATATGTTGGTCCAAATGATTGAACAGTCCTGTAAACATAGTTTTCAACCTGTCAAGCACAGAATGAATAGCACTAGTTGCCTGCATATGCAACAGCCATACTGAAAAGCATTACACCAAATAGCAAAGATGGATGACTTGAAATTATTCCTCTCTTGAATAGGCACAGAAAAATAACATTTGAGATGCCTTTGAGTTTTGATGAATGATGCACTAGTGGCAGGAATATACAAAACATATATTCCTAATTTATAATGAATTTGAAGTTGGCTGATGCTAATTTAAATTGTGACTTGTCTGTGGTAATTAACATTTTGAGGCTGGTTTTCAATAATATTTAAAATGAAGTATGGTGTCTGATAAGCATTAATAATAACAAATTCCTAATTAAATTTCAAGCCTTCTAAAAGGATTTTAGACAATATTTGCTGCATGATCACCTGTCAGACTTGAGTCATAAATCTAGTGTGTGGTGGGAAAAAAAGACTGCAGGATACAGCTTCTGTAAGGAAGTTTTCAATTATTCTTCTACATAATTTTAAAAACATACTATTCAATACCATTTTGATATCCAAAAGGTGCTTTTTCAAGAGGCAACTGGATTTTCTTTGAAGATATTTCATTTCTCATCCAAGAAGCTTATTCAGCTCTGGATATAGGATATGTTGCAGGATATAAAATTAGAATCTTGAAAGACCATTCAAGTTTCTTTCTCCCTTTTTATACTAACAAAAAACAACAACAACACACCACGATTTTTCAGTCTGTGGGCTATATGATCATTGATTTGCTATTGTTTTTTCTAGCAAAGTCATCAAAAGGTGCTCTAAATCTTTACGTGAAGTTCCGGTAATTATCTGACAATGGATCATTGCCTTTAATGAGAAGCATGGTCCAATGCAGCCCTTCCTTTCAGCTGTCTAAGAACAATGGCAACTGTGGACTGATTTGTAGAATTTTTCTCTGGCTAGCCTGCCTTAAACAATTTACACTGGGTAATGAAAATTAGAAATTGATCTTGAGCTTCCATTCCCCTCCAATTTCCATCACAGCCGGGTGATACTGGTTGGGCTGCAAGTTCCTATGCTGCTCTTGGTTCAGGCAAGTTTCACGTCAATTACTCTTATCTTACTATACAGTGGTGTTCAGTGGGTCCAGTTTTACATACTGATGATGCTGGCAACTTGTTTTGTCCATAGCATTGTGCCCTGATGTTCTGTTGCCATCTCTAAGATCAAAAGATCTTAGAAAGCCTTACTGCTCTCTAATTAGAGAGCGGTAAAACTTTCAAGACTAAGGTCAGTCATTTAAGCTAGGCCAGATCAGACACCTCAGGTATTGCAAGAACACTATTTTATAATTCTACAGTGTAATAATAGAATCTTGAAACCTTGGAAATTACTTATACTAACAAAATCAAAGCAGGATTGTTCTCTTTCTCGCACTTGCTTCAATCCCTGGACTATGCAATTGATTCTTTAAATTCCTCCAGAACAGTTATTTCATATTAAGATCATGTTTAAATTTCTTTATATTCCCTTCCCTTCCAACTGCTGGAACATTGGCCTGATACTGACTTTCAATGGACCAAGTTTGTCTGTACAAATTGCATAGGTGCTACTATCCACACAATCTCCCTCCTGTGCCTCCCTTCCAAAAATTCTAAGGGAAATAATGTCTGTACAAGGTGTTCCTCCATAAGACATGATTTTTATGTATTAAGGTGAACCAGGGATATATATTCAATGCTAAATTTAACAGAGTTTATTTCTTGACAAAACAAGGGAAGGTTATTGGTAGCCTTTTCCCATTTCATTGTGTTTTCTTCCATTGCAATTAATTAGAAAAAATATTTTGAAATTATAGTTGGCTATAAATGTAATCACTGTACATAGACTATTAACTGGAATGTTGATAGCATAGGCCACTGAATTGCAACAATTTTTAAAATAGTAATTTGTTTCAATACTGAAGGCTTATGTAATTATAATAAATAAATTATTAAATAAAATAGAAAGTATGCACAAAAAAACAGTCTAGTTCAGTGATGGCTAACCTTTCTGTTGTTGCATGCTGAAAGTGTGTGCGTGCGCATCCTCACCTATAATGTGACACCCCTCTGTGTGCCCCTCCCCTTGTGCATGTATGCATGACCCCCCCTGTGCTCCCCTCACACTCCGTTTTGGGCCTGCAGTCTTCTGAGAGCAAACATGGGCTGTGGTGGGGCCGTGCCATACCCCCTGGTATCCTGTTTTGGCTCTAGTAGGCCTCCCTGCACTTATAACCCATAATGCAATGTGCACATGACCCACCCACACTTCCCCCATGCATGGGCACATCTCACAAAAATCAGCTGGCAGGTAGGAAGCATGTGCACATGTGCAGTGGAGCTGAGCTGGGGCAACGGCTTGCATGCCCGCAGAGAGGGTTCTGTGTGCTACCTGTGACACGTGTGCCATAGGTTCACCATCACGAGTCTAGTTAGTGTTTAATTTGGAGTTTTAGAAATGAGTAGATCAGCTTGAGCCCCTGTAGAGATAGTCCAATTAGACTTAATGACATTTATTGATTGAGAAATACATTACATTTGATGGGTGGATGAAGCAGAATCCATTCACCTATAACCTAGCATGGAAAAAATAAAAAAGTTAACTTTTTAACTGGTATAGGTAAACTACAAGTTTAGTTAGGATAATCTGTAATTTTTCATATATATCAATTAAGATCATGTGCTTTACTCTTTTAAAGTCTTGTTTCAATATATGTTGCAGCTTTGTTTTTTTGGGACATGACATGATAGTATTTGAAGCAATCATAGATACTACAGTGGTAACCACTTATGGCAAGCAGGAGTTGAGCTTTTAAGCCAATGGAATGGATGCTTAGAAGAAATGGCAATACTTGTATCTGAATGCCATGAAACTAATAGTTGCTTAGGGAGCAACTATGCAGATGAGCTATTGATATTTTGCAAAAATAACCTATCAGGTTTTTAGGTCAGGTCATCAATTTACAAAACAACAAACAAATTGTTCACAATATGATATCGTATTAAGTTAGGATCTCCATGAAATGTCAAAATCTAAACCAAAAATAATGATTTGATCACATAGATCACTAAGATTTGACAGAACATCTACAAGTCATTGAACAAAATATTCTCTTCTGTCTTTCTGCTCCAAACCTGCTATTTTACATTATCAACACATTTTCCTTAGTTTTGGAACAGTAGACTCGTTGCCACATATTTTAGCAGCAGATAGGTTTCAACAGTATACTGCTTGAAATCCAAGAGATTTATTACTAGTCGATGGAGACTGCTTTAATAAATAGTATCTTTCTGTGATTATGGTTCTTTTTCAAAAATCAGAGAAAACAAACAAAAGGAAAATGTACGTGTTGTCTCTCAGTCTCACTCTTATTTTCTTCAACAATAACCCAGATTATTATTCTTTTGTACAGTGTGATTGAATTTAAAATCTCCAGAGACCCAACCCTCTTAGTATTCATCAAGAGAAAGGAATGAAATGAAACACAAACAGGCAATGTAATACACTGTAGTAAAATCACAAGTGTTATAGTATTATCTCAAACTTTGGTCTTGCTGCTGCTGTATTCTCATTTTGATTTCGTCTTCTTACAAATCATTAGTGAAATGCTTACTTAAATTGGTTCAAAGTTGATGTGACATAGAGTATTTTCAAAATTAATTACATAACAGGCTGAAAAGCTGTCTGATTGCTTCCACGCACAAACACATCTTCTTTTTCAGAAGTACAATATTCTGGGATAACTGCCTCAAATTTGCAGCTTTGGCATTATTGACCTTGACAGATCTCAGGAGAGTGCAGTAGAAAACACAAAATCCTTTTTGACATAAACTGATTATGCTAAAAAAATGATGGTACTTAGAGACCATTTTTAATCACATTTGGAGGTGATATACATTATGTCAATTAGCCAAAGCACCTAGAAATTTTGGGACTTACCAAGGGACCAACATCCAAGACTACTCTAGGCAATAGAAATGGATTATTTATGATACCAGGAAGTCTTCATAGCTCAGTTTAAATTACACTTCATTCAGACGTTTAACATTTTTTACTTAGGAAATAAACATCTGTGACAAATATGGTTTAGCATAACCACTCATTTTCAAACACATAATTATTCAGACCAGCTTAAAAACTGCTCTCCAAAAGGAGAAGTTTCCAGAAGAAAGTTCTTGCATGCATAGAACTTACTGAAGATGAAGGAGAAAAGGCAAAGTGGTGGTTTACAAATACACACACACACCAGAGATTTCATTATGCATTCAGCTGAATGCAATTATAGTGCCAGCACCTTTGAGGCTTAGAGTAACACCCATTTCTGCAAGCCATAATAGCACCTATGTCTTGATCTTGATATGAGTTGATAATGCATACTTTTCTAGTCACACTGCAATGGACCTTACAAATCAGAACTTGAAGTGAATTGATGCTTTATAGCCACACACAATAATTGGAAGAAGGGGATTTTTTGAGAGGGGCTATACAAGCAGACAGTACAATCACTACTTCCCTGTAAAATGAATCCACTGCCTGTCTTATCTTTCCTACAGTGAAAAAAGATCCCATTCTATGCTCTGGTCCTCAAAGTCTTGCTACAAATCTGATTGTCCAGAGACTATCTAGTCTGACATCATGTAGCTGAATCTTTTGTTAGATTATGCTATATCTAACATCTATACCTTATCTGCCTAGCAGATAATTCATCAATAACTGATGAATTTAACAATACGTTCTTACTTGAATCTGGTATTAATTATGACATGATGGCTTACTAATACTACATTATAAATAATAATAATCATCATCATCACCACCATTATCATTCCTGATCCTGCCTTCGTACCATCAAACAGGCAGTTAGGCTGCCATGGCTGGACCTGAACAGCTATTTGGTGCAATTTCTATGGTTCTGGGGTTACCCTCTTTGGATCAGTAGTGACCTAACCACCATAAACCAACCCAGGCACCTACCATCACTAATGATGAGAAGAAATCAACAAAATTCCCCATTAGCTTGGTCGTTGCCTGGGTCAACAAGGACCATGTCAGATGCTATGGCTCCTGGACTTCTGTCGAAAAAGGGGCTACAGGGCTCAGTTGTTACTGCCAGGGAAGTAGGGCATACAACTGCAAAGAGACTGGCACCAAAGCGCAAAACTTGGACAACCGAAGAGAATCAAGAAATCATCAAATATTACTACCAGGCAGAACCAACAGCCAGGGGATTTTTAAAAAGAATGATGCAACTATGGAAGGAAAAACACCTGGAAAGTGATGTAACTGAACAAAGACTAATGGATCAAATGCTTCATCATCTGTGTTGCATTTCACAGATGTGGAAATTCAACATCTAGAAATATTGGCTAAAAAGAAAACAACACGTAACGATGAACAAGCTGAAAACCCCCCTACTCCAACATATGAACAAACTGACCAGTCAATGGAAGAAGCCAACATACAGGATGAAGATCCTCCTGTGCAACTCAAAAGTGTAAAGCTAAGTAATCTAACAAAAACGCTGAAAGAAAATATTGAAAACTACATCAAAGAAAGAAAAAGACTACCTACCATTCGCAAAGTGCATAGCAAATGAGTGAAAGATCTGTTAACCGCCATAAACAACATTTTAATTTCCATATATAAAATCATATATGAAACTATACGAAACCAACCAACTAGTGTATAGTACAGTTGCCGTTATAACTGCAGAACTGGTTTATAAAATGCCAAAAAAGAAACCCACTGGAACATCAAAGTGGAAAATTCAACTTGAAAATAAAATTAAAAAACTACGAGAGGTCAGCAATTTAAAGTACTTGAAAGAAGGAAAACTAAAGAACAAAAAGCTGAAAAATAGTTTCAACAAAAAATACAACCTGGAGGGAAAAAACCAATAA
>JANHFT010005536.1:559251-572613 GCA_032467955.1 Pseudoxenodon macrops
GTGGCTTGGTGGGCATGGCAGGGGAAGGATACTGCAAAATCCCCATTCCCTCCCCACTCCTGGGGCCAGCCAGAGGTTGTATTTGCCTGTTTTCAGAACTACTCAAAATTTCTGCTACCAGTTTTTCTGAACCTGTCAGAACCTGCTGGATTTCACCCCTGATTAGAACTCACCATCTCTCAGTTTCTAGCCTAGTGCCCTAACCAGTACACCAAACTAAGTCTCCATAATTTAATTTACTGCTTTAAAAGAATTATAAAATAAAGCAATACAATAAAGTAAAAGGCTGCAATAAATTATGAGAGAAATATCTCAAGGTGCCATCCCTGTGCCTAAAGATCTACCCGATCAAATAAAAACAAAAACATAACAACAATTCAGTAAGTGAATAATGACCTTGCAAAACTAGTTCATTTAGTGCATAGTTTATCATTAATATTTCTTTTCTTATCTCACTGACAGTTTATTTCACTTCAATATTCTACCAAGCATCCTTTTTCTTATTTCCCACTAGCATAACTCCACAGTCTCTGTGGCATTGTGTGATATAATTTTTCACTTCCACATATTCTGTTTTTTGCATCCACCATCCATTCATTCTATTGGAATATTAATATATCTTTGAATGCTTTTTTTTACAGGACTTGTGCCTTCTCTTCCAGAAGTAATTTTACCTTCATTCTTTTTTCTTTCATTTTTTCCCTATTTATTCTATAACCATTTCCTCCTAGGAACCATGTGTACTACTACTCAAAGAAATAAAATGAATAACACCCTTACTGGTGTCATTCTCCAACAAAATAGCTGTTTGCCTGCATACTTAGTAACTGATCAAATGCATTTAATTAAAATACATTTTGTTCTTTGATATCTTTGTCAGGCTATGAAATGACTGGTTGATTACCAATGAAGTATGGGGTATAAATATTTGAATGAACAGCTCAAAAGATGCAACCAAAACTTGTTTCTGTACTGTACCCTGGCCTGAAACCATATAAAATGAGTCTAGATAATCTGTTTTCCCCAAGATTTTCTGTAACTCTTTTCTAACCAATCTTAACCAATCTTTTCCAAGAAGAGCAAAATGGAAATTGACCTATAGTTATCAAACAGGATAACTATGAATGACTTCTTAAGGAGGGGACATACCCCAGTGTCCTTAAAGATGTATTGGAGTACTCATCTCTCAAAGAGGCTGAAATCACTTCCTGGACCCACCCTGCGGTCTTTTCCTGGGCCAGTTTAATAACCCAGAAGGGATCAGGATCTAACTAACATACAGGTACCTGAATTAATATACAGAAGGACCTTCCTTGAATGTAGTAACAGAATCAAACACAGTCCAGATAAAATTACTTGCCTGGTAAGAGTCCATGTTTGAGCAAACATGGGCATTTTGTCTGCTTACATATTACCCACCAAAGCCTTGAGGATGATCCTGTGCATCTAGAGCCCCAACCAAGAATAGGTCATCATAAAGCGGGCTGGTGGGCAGCTATCAGCAGACACATTAAAAGCAAGAAATACAATGTTTTTCCAAACCAAACCATGATGTAAGTAAATATGGACTCTTATGTCTAGTTGGATTTGCTCATTGTCTTTCTACAATGGAGTCCTAGTCATCACTTCTGACATTTCATCTCCTGAAGCATTTTGTAAAATTAAGGAACAGTTCAGAATCAGCCCATAGATGGAGGCCATATAGGTTCAATGCAGTGCAAGGTCTTGGTCATATATTTATTCCAGGCTGCAGCCTAGTCCTCAGTCAAAGTGCTTGACAATCCTTGGAAAAAAACTTAAGCTTACTCTAGATCTCAACAGACCCAGATTACCTGTGGCAACCTAATAGGTCTTCACCTTCTGCATAGTTGGATAGTCCCAGTGAGTCAGAGAGCAATCAAAGAGTGACCCATTCATGGCAATAGATGGGTGGTAAGATCCTCTGATTCTAGTCTGCACTCTACTCTCCCAAAACCAAACCAGATATAACATGCAACTTCTGGTATGCCTTTGACTTTCTACCATTTGAGACAGGGTTCCATGAATGCCAAGGAGGCCATGAACTCCAGAGCTACCAATAAATTCAACATGTCCAAGTGGCAAGTTATAGTCCAAAAACAACCATTAACCTCAGGGCCTACTCTGCTAACCCAGCAATGGAACCCAGCAATTAAATTAGGGATGCTGCTGGGCAGCGGAGAGTGGATGGGAGCAGTATACCAGCAATTAGTCCAATTGTTAAAACCTATCTTAAACCAGAGGCCATCACATCATTATCTGCATGACAGAGCCTCTAAGGGCCCTCAACAACACACCGATGACAACAGCCACCCATCCTCCTAGTCACTAGTTGTGACTAGTGACAAACTGAAATGAAGGTGGGCATACTTCCAAGAGGGAATCCCTCTAAGTCTCAGTTATGCATGTGTTGGGTTCAAGCAACCAGGATCACTTGTGGATAGGTCCAAGCACATATTTTATAGTGGATCACTTATATTACAAGAATCTCATCAGATTGTCTACCTTCCTTTGGGAAACAGCAGATATAGACCTAAGAGTTTAGTGTTCAGTTTAGAGTCCCCCCAAATTGACTCTAAATCAAAATGTCTGTTTACTGCCCGTGGTGGGTTCTCCTTCCGTTCTGCTGGTGGTTCCATCACATCACATGCCAGGTTGCATGTTCATTCACAATTAGATGGCAGATGAGTGCTGATTTGTTATATATCAATCCAGAATTCAAAAGCATCAGTTGGACATGGGACCACCCATGATCCGTCTACCTGGTTCTCAGGCTGAAGGCTAATGATAAGACATTGGGATTACTCTCAAACAGCATTCATAGCATCTCTGAGTATGACACATCCACAGAATCCACAATATCTCCTTCTCTATGACACTGTATCAATAGTACTCCTAACCTCCTATTTCCCCTGTCTACCCTCATCCTCAGTTCTTCTATCCCAGATCCAACCATCCATATCTCCCACCCTCCAAACAGAATCCTTACTCACAGCAAACAAACAACACAAACACCCATCCCATATAACAATGGCCTGTATATCCCATTGGCCCAGGGTCCCCACCAGTTGTTTTGTCTTAAGCACTCTGCAGCTGTGAAACACCTGAACACCCACGGAGCCCCACAGCCATAATAAATCCACTAACAGCCCCCAGGTGGGCAATCAATACCCAATATTCCAACATCCAGGAAGCAGATGTTCCCCCCAAAGTCCATACCTCCTTCTGTCTAGAGTCCCCATGGCCAGGCTCTGCCAGTTCATTGCTCTACCAGTTTCTCTGTACTCTTCAGTTGCTGTATTATTGTTACTCACCAACTTTGGGATTCTTCTGATCAGTCAATTTCTGGTGTCTTCAGTGTTTCCCTTGTTGTAACTGATCTCAAACTGTAGACTTCCAGCCCAGCCCTGCTCATCTCTAGGCACTCTAAGCATTATGCCTCTTCTGGTGCAGACCAGCTGATCCTCCAGTTCTGCCCTTCTGGATCTTTTGCCAAGATGATTCCAACAGCCTCTGGGATTCCAGCCTCTGCCTCTATTCCAGCCTCTGCCTCTATTCCAGCCTCTGCCTCTATTCCAGCCTCTTGCTGGCACCACCATCATTAACTTCCTCTTGTCATCCTATCATCACCGTGATTCATTGCTCCTCTCATGATCTGGAGCCTGGTGGCCACACAAACAGACCCAAGAATAATTCTTCTATCTTATCTTGTTACAGAGAATTCCTGGTGCAATGCAGTTACAGGTGAATGAGCTCAACAAATCAAATGGACCAAATAAAATATTTATTCCTAACTACCAAATGCTCAACTAATCAAACTCCACCAAGAGACAATAGCACATGAACTAAAACAAAACAACAACCCCCAAAAAGCAACATCCAAAACTTCAAGAAACAAACAAGACCAGAAAATCCCTCCATAAACCCATTCATCTTGGATCATAAGAACTAGTTTGTCCTCCTGGGATCCCTAGGTCTCCATATAAATATTTCAATAATTAAAACTGAAACTTTGCATGCTGATTTGTGAAGATCTCACACAGTCTCTCTATTCAAGTAAAAGTCTTCGCTAATTCATCTGTGATATTTTTTCCAGTGGTGCATATGCAACAGAACTGCTTCTTGGTCTAAGTTCTATAATCACAAACTACAATAGTATATTGAATATTCTTTTGTTGTTCTTGGGAAGAATACCATAATGTCCACTCCAATCTGTGAAAACAAGACTAGTACTAGTGACACTTTCTCCATGAGTCTTTATCAATTATTTCTTTAGTTTAAGATATTTATGTTCTGTTCAGTAATATCTTTCTACCTCTGCTGTCACAGTTGCTTGATAAAACTATTCTAAAAGATCATTCAATTTTTTTTCCTGACTCATGTGCCCTGCTAATACAAATGATTTTCAGGGAATGCTAGATTGTTTGATACAACAATGAGCCTGGATCTGAAAAGTAAGGGACTAAGAAAAAGGGAGTGGATAATTGCAAATTGTAGCTAAATGATGAAAAAGCTAAAAACAGTAGATGAATTTCTTTACTTCCGAGAATATTTCCAATTGAGACATTTGCAGTTGTGCAAATGTAGGTACTCCTTGCTTACTGAGGCTTTGTTCATCAACCATTCAAAATTATCATGACACAGAATAAAGGGTCTTACAACCTGTGCCCAAAGTACTGCTGCTGCATTTCCTTGCAGTCACAAAATTGCAATCTGTGTACTTGGCAACTGTTTGCACTTACAACTCATTGCCAAACACCCCACAATTATGTGATCCTTATGTTGCTTGTATCCTATGACTTCTTATTAGATATTGTTTCCTGATTGCTTATTTGTACCCTATGACTATCATTATGTGTTGCACCTTATCATTCTTGACAAATGTATCTTGTCTTTTTAAGTACACTGAGAGCACATGCACCAAAGACAAAGTCCTTGTGTGTCCAATCATACTTGGCCAATAAAGGATTCTATTCTATTCTCTTCTATTCTCTTCTATTCTCTTCTCTTCTCTTCTATTCTATCACCATTTGTAATCTTTCCTACCAGCTTCCCCAGAAACTCAATGGGGAAACCAGAAGGGAAGGTTGTAAGCTGTTGACACCTGCTGAGAGGATGCCCTCTTGATTCTGGGAGGAGTCAAGCAGGATTTTGATACGGAGCATTTTCATCATGAGACATTTGTGATCCAGCCTCCCAAAACAAATGGGTGTGACCTTGTCTCTGGGGTTGGCTGCAAAGGGCCCATGCAGCAAATGGTCCATGTCAAAAAATGTTTGTAATTTGGGATGGACCTTTTTCTGTAAGCTCATAGAGACCAGAGCACAAAGCAGAAGTCCAATCTGGAGATAAGTAGGGCATGAGTGATGGCATAAATAAATATATAAATAGATATGAATCTTCAAAGTGGTATAGCAAAAAAAAAATGAATACATCAACAGTAATAAGTTGCCAAATCATTAGATGTAAAGAGTTGATTTATTTATTTTGTTTACTACATTTTGAGTAGTGTGGCCAGTTTTGGGAATTTAGGAATTCATGGTTCAGAAAAAAGCCAAGAGAGTAATTGGGGGAGTAGAAACCAAGTCCTATGAAGAGAGATCAAGAAACACATGAGCTGGCCTATGGCATATCTTCAAATATGTGAAAGGACTCCTTAAGAAAATTAAGAACGTTCTAGAGTGAAAAATAATGGATGTAGATATTGAGAAGGCAAATTCCAATTTAATGTAACAGTTGTTTGACAATGGCACTAATTATATGGAGACATGGTAAAATTTCCTTCACCTAGGTGTGTTGAAGCAGAGACTATACAGTTAGAGATGCTTTAATTTGCATTCCTGCATTAAGCAGGAATTTAGACTCAATAAACCAAATAGCTGTTTCCAACTCTGTGATTCTATGTTTTGGCTACTTGTACCTCAGTCCCACTAGAATCAGTGCAATAAGTTAGAATGAATTAGCTCCAAACATTTTAAAATGTGTTAATTTAGAATGGATCCAATTATCTTCTAATCTCTCACAGCATTCTAATTAACCAGTTATCTTCTGTTCCCACTCAACATTCAGACTATATGTTGTCTGCCCGTGGCAATAAAGCACCCAGGAGAAGAAGGTGCTTAAGGTGAAGAGACTTCCACAGATTTAGACCTTCAGTACACAACAGTTTCTAGATACCAGTAAAATCTTCTCTTTCCTCATAACGTTTTATCAATATCCTTCCACAAATAAATTACAACTTGTAAAAGAAACAAAATGAGCTATTAGCAATTAGGTTGTCTGAATGTTATGAATCTAGAGATGGCTGTTAAACATACTATAAATGTCAACTGAGTAGTAGAGACAGTACCTATGATTATATACTTTGAATGTAAATTTGAATGGAAAATAAAAATGTACCACCATGCTTCTCTCTCTTATTTACCTTCCCAAAGTGACTGGACACTAGGTATACAATGTCATCCTGATTAGCTTTGAGATGATCGTCCAGCAGGAGACCAGCTCTATACATGAGCTTGTATATGGGCAATGGAAGGCTGAAGGGCAGTTTAGTGATTCTGGCAGAACAAATATTCAAGATGATGTGCTTCAAACCGTTTCCAAGGTAACTGGCTGTGAGCCGGGAATCTATAAATAGGGCTATCAACTGATTTGCAGCTCCAAGACAGGAAAGTAATCAGTGCCATTAAAGTGAAAAAGAAAACCAAAATAAAGGAATATAAAAATGTAATAATACTTGCATCTAAAGCTGATACATCATGTAACTAGAAAGAGACAATGTTTGCATACCAAAACAAAGTGGCACATAGGATTTAAAACTCAACTTTAATATTTAATACTATACCATGATATAACTTGCCAATGATAGGGGGACATTTAAATCCACTACAAGTTAGGACAAATATCAAAATACAATTATAGGCAATATTAGCTATACGTAGAAGATGCATTTTTTTTGCTTAATACTATAGTATCCAAGAGAATTGTTGCTTTATTGAGTAAGATGCCCATTTTCCTTGACAGTTTTTAAAAACTTGAGACAAATATTTTGTACCTTCATTTTTTACCATAATGTTGTAAGCTACCTAGATTTGCTTCGCAGTAAGATGGGTTGCAAAGAAATTTAAATGATGATGAGGATGATGATAATGATAATGATAATGATGATAATAATAATAAATAATAGTAATAGTAATAATAAAAATAAAAACACTACGACGGGATGTCAGCAATCTGAAGTACTTGAAAGAAGGAAAACTAAAGAACAAAAAGCTGAAAAATAGTTTACACAAAAAATACAACCTGGAGGAAAAAACAATAATGGAAATCATGGAAGAACTAAAACAACGTGTAATAGCCACAGCAAAGAAAATTGAAAGATACGAAGGACGAATAAAACAATATCATGAAAATGTCCAGTTCAGAAGAAACCAACACCTCTTCTACCAGTCCCTTGATGAAAATCAAGTCCAAACTAATGTTCAACCATGTAAAGAAAAAACTTTGAACTTTTGGAAAGAACTGTGGGAAAACCCAGTGGAATACAACAAAACTGTCTCCTGGATAATGATATTCAACAACAAACAACACAAAAGGAAAATATTTTGATAACAACTGACATGGTTGCATATTTGATAATGAAAGATCCAGAAAGGGGAACAGAACCAAGTAACTATCACACAATTACTTGTCTGCCAACAACATTCAAACATTTTACAAGAATACTGGCAAACTCAGTATTCAATCATCTGATTAACACCGCAGACTTAATAATTGTCAAAAAGGCAAAATGTCTGGAACATGGCAGTTTCTGGAGACAGCAAAAGAAAAGAGAAAGAACTAAAGAAACATCAAAATACAAAGGTCTGCAAACAGACATAGAATGACTGTGGCAAAAGAAAGCAAAAGTAGTAGCAATAATAATAGGTGCCTTGGCTGCAATCCTAAAACAACTGTAGCAACCCTTGAACTCTATCAGCATTCACAAAATCACCATCAGTCATTGCAAAAGGCAGCTTTTCTTGGAACAGCTTAGATCCAGGGTGTCAAACAGAAGGCTGAAGGGCCAGATCGCAATGTGGTTGGACCAGCCCACAGGGCCATCCTGGAAAATGTAAGAGGCTGGTCCACGTCTCTTCGGCCCAGTCTACCCAATGCGAAGAGGAAACATCTGGCCAGTATGACTTCGGCCTGGTCTACCAAATGCGAAGAGGAAACATCGGATCAACATGGCTTCGGCCCGGTTTATCCAATGCAAAGAGGACATCAGACCAGCGTGGCTTTGGCCCAGTCTACCCAATGCAAAGAGGAAACATTGGGCCAGTGTAGCTTCAGCCTCGTCAACCCAGTGCAAAGAGAAAGCATGCCAGCAGTTTGGGGAATGACATCAATCTGGCCATGGCTACCAGTTGGTCACAGCCACCAAGTCATCCATGTCCTTCCAGCCCCCCATCAATGACCTTCCCTCCCCCGAGGTCCACCACAGCCCTGATATGGCCCTCAATGAAATTGAGTTTGACACCCTGGCTTAAATACTATGGCCACACCTTTAATAACATCAAACATCCATATCTGCCTATCCCAGTTCTTTGGGAAGGACTTGATATATAGACAAAATTGCCAAATATAGTCTGAGCATCTGCCTGACTGTGTAATGAACCATAATAATATTAACAACCTATTTTCCTTGGTAAATAGAACCTCTATTTATCCTAGAACTTTGGGAAAGAGTTGATAGGTGGATAAAAATGTCAAATCCAGTCTGACTGACTGTTGGACGGAACATAATAAAAGTGTTTTGATCCAAGGCATGTTTCACAAAAAAATATTAGAAGAATTATCAGAAAATCAGAATTATCATGGTAACAGAAGACCATGCTTTAAATTTTCCCTCTCAAACTTTTCTCCTGCATGCAAACCTGGTACTTCAAATTTGAGTTTTATATACTTAGAAAGTGGAAAACACCAGTTTGGGAGTTTTAAAAAGTTGACAATGTGTGAAGACAGAGATGCTAATGTTTCCTAAAATATCTAGGGGTAGTACAGAGCAACACCATAAAAATTTCTAGGACTTTTTAAAGGGAGACAAATATATCAAAAAGCATGTGTCTTCTGACAAATATCTAGGGGAATAATATCAAAATAACCTATATTTAGAACCTGATATTTTTTCATTAGAAGACTGAAATATATCATTTATGTAAAATTGGAAATGGTAAAACTTCCTAGAAAGTTTAGTCAGATTCCTAACAAAATATGCATTTACAAGCAGCTGGCTTTCACACAAGCTTCTCTTCTTCAAAAATGGATGTAATAAATTCATTATATAATAAAAGAATTGAAAGAAAATTGAGGTCTATCACTCAAATTCTTTTGAGCATGTCTTTATTTTCAGTTTTTAGCTTCAGTTTTGGAACGAAGAGAAGCAAGGGAAAACTTGTCAGAGAGAAACATAATAATGAACTGAATAGAAGATCACAACTACAGCACAGATTGAGAGAACACTAATTAAAACTTATGTTCTGCTGATTTGTTTCTATATCAGGATTATGCAATTTTCACTCCCTTCTTTCAGCCCTCTACATTCCAACCAGTGTTCATCCAATCAGCCTATCATTCCTCAGATATCTCTGCCATCAGAACCGTTCAGTCTATGCATAGGAAACACTCACACATTGGCAGCTATGTAGCAATCTTTGCCCTTTGCATTAACCCATCAGTGATTTCATTGTAAGTTACTAGTCACTTTCAAACACGGCCAATGTAACTGTCAGCTTGTGACAACAACTTGAAAGCTCTAAGAAGAAAATATCCTCCCACATCAAATGAAATTGAAGTAGAAGTAAATCAAATGTGTAGCTCCTTATGTTCAGGAAAGTCAACAACATAGCTCAGCTCTTTTCATTCAGGATCTTTCCATGTATGAAAACCTTTTTAAAAAGTATCCTGAAATATTGTGTGCATCTCAGAGGTGGGTTCTGAATATTTTTACTGCCAGTTCACTCAGGGTCACACCTCGAGCGTGTGCGCAAAGCGTGTGCATACACACGGCAACCTGCATGCACAGAAGCAAAATCCAACATGGCGGCGCCCATGGAGACACCGAAGGAACCGGCTCTGTGATGCCATCGCGGAATTACTACTTACTCTATAGAACCGACTAGAACCATTAGGAACCCAGCTCTGGTGCACCTATAAATGTTATATAGAACTGAGTGGTTGAAAGTGTGGCAGATTGATTGATTATGTGCCATTAAGTGGATATTGACTCTTTGCAAATACATAGATAGATTGTTTCCAGAAGGTGGCAGATTACAGTTGGTGAAATCTTTCTAAGCTATGGTCTCAACAGGGGCCAATTTGACTCAATTTTCCCCCCGTTTGTTTATTTACTTATTATTTAAAAAGAAAAACGATTAAGCTGTTCAACAGATGAAGCTGTCTGATACTTTATAATAAAGCCATAACAAATGTGGCATGGCCCAACAGAATCATTACCACTATTGTCTTTTTGACTTTGTGTATCCAATATCAATAAAATAGCTTGCTGAGCTTTGATTAAACTACATTCTTTACTCTGCAGATTACATGATGCAGAAAGGGCACAGCTTGAATTTTACATGCTGTATTGAGTTTACAGTGTTAGCAGTGTGGAGAAAAATGATTTGTCAACTGAGTTTGTTGGGAATGTTCTGTGGAAAATTCAGATGTAAAGCATGGTATTGTTTAAAAATATGTCCATCTATCGGGTCACATATATTCCGAACATATGTGAAAGTATTTATCAAATGGAAGCAAAGGCTTAATACGATAGTATGTGATGGCAAAATCCAAAACCAACTGACAAAAACTTCAAAATTGACTATTTTATCTTGCCTCATTCTGTTAATAATATAATAACTGCAAAAATCAATTGAATTGCTGATGGAAACATTATAACAGTAACATACCAATATTGTCTGTTTATCTGTATGTGTGTTATAACAAATAACAGCAAATAATAAAAGATTATCCACTCAAAATGTGGAATACAATATATTTCCTATTTTGTGGAATAATCATAAGATTTATTTATTTATAGCTTTCTACTGAAAGAGTGTTATTCAATGCAGCTCTCAACAACCTTTCTGCAGTAACAAATATACTCTCTCAATAAAAACACAGCAAATAGAACTAAGGAGCAGCATACCATTCAAATAGTATATAAAAATAAGGACAGACTGTTCTAGTGGGCAAAGAATGATGCAACTGAACAAGTACTAATGGAACATTACAAGCATAACCCTCTAATTTCACAAAATAAAAATAAACTTAGCCAAAAAAAATCATACTAAAAGCTTTTGATGGGGGAGAAGGGAGCAGGAGGAGGAAAAAGAAAAAACACGCTGTTTCCTCAGCTAGAATTCCATAAAGAATTCCAGCTATGCTGGCTGGAGAATTCTGGGAGTTGAAGTCCACACGTTTTAAAGTTGCCAAGTTTGAAGACCTCTGGTTTATATCAGTAGATGTGATTTCTGCCAGTACAATGGGAGAGGGAGATAGAATTGGTATCCTGCATTATTTTGGAACGTACTTTCAGAGGGCATGGGGATGGGAGAATGGCAGAAGGGAAGAGCAGGGAAGGAAGTCCCATTGTGTAAGCAGACTTAATTATAATTAAACATAAAAACAATTAATTAAGCACACAATTAAAACATAATCAAAACACAATTAAAAACCCATCAACAAGAAGCAAATAGCATCCAACCAATTAAAACTTAACACAGCAGAGAAGCCAGCTACCATGCCAAAAGTCTGCATGAATTAGAACATCTTAGTTTGCTAGGGAAGGAGAATAGCTAGCTTCCTTTGGCAGGAAGTTATGAAACCTGTGAACAACTTTCTATTGTAAAGTCAGCACCTTGAACTGAACCCTAAATTTGGAAACTAATTAAATCATACATGTAACTTGCTTATTCTAGTAATCAACTTGATTGCCCTATATTGAATTAGGAGATTCAAAATATTGTTCAGTAGTAAAATGCAATGACCTACTAAAATATGAAAGTTACCATAGTATTAAATATTGTTAGGAATAACATTTCATGCTGGCAAGGATACTTCTAATTTGTAATCAATATCTGCTAGGAAGCTGCTCTGTGATCTATAGGTACTTTCTTCTTCTTCTTCTTTTTCTATCCATAAGTCATGTTGAAACTCGGAATAAACCCAGGCTGCTAATCAGACGTTTGAAAGATATGTCAATTTTTCTATGGTTGGTTGAACACCACTTCCATGCTCAATGAAAGTGCTCTCATCCATCAAGTCTTTGATCTGATCTGAATTCAGGTCATTACTTACTTAGTATCTGGAAACAAACATTAAGTCATGGTTTGCTTAACCATGGTTGCTGAAAAAGGCCCAGTTAAAAGAGTTCACACAATGCCAATCATACTATGCAATTGATTGGTATGAATGAACCAAGTGCCAAGTTTAATGCTCCATTTGAATGTCCACAGAAAGGACAAATCCCCATAGAAAATTGATTGGCTAACATAGACAGCAACAGACGTTCAAAAACTAAATTGGCATGGAAAACTATATACAGTACATTTCAACTGGATGTACATAATTATGGACAACAGAAGATACAAATCAGAATAGTAACAAAGTAAAATATTTATCAAAACATCTTCTTTAATCTAGAAATAATGTAGTAGCCATTTTAGCATTCTGAGCAGAGTTTCTTTAAAGTTTTCATGCCAGATCACACAACTTCACATGAGTGAAACACTTTTTTAGGTGTTAATGTGTTATCTATTTTTAAATTACTGAAAATGCTGAGTCCACAGTTCAGTATAACATTTTTACTGCTCATAGTTAATTAGGTACCATTGAGCCAGATTTTGTTCCTGGTCACTGGATGGAGAAACGTTTATCATATTGACCTATATTTAGTAATTAATTTTAGTTCTTCCAAGGACGTTCCAGTCATCCTGTTAAACTACTTTTTTCCTTTCTTTTATTTCCCCCAACCTTCTCAAGCATAAACTTAACAGCTTTTATGTAAATTGATATTCTTAACTGTAATCAAATCAAATAAAATAAAACATATTTTTTTCAAATGTGATGAGACAAGGAGGCCCCAAATTGTATTTACCTGCCATCTTACAGAAGCTCTTTTTTCACTAATGGAAACAATGAGAGAAAGAAGTACCAAAACTGATTCTGTCTTTCTCAAAACTGGGGGGCACCAAGAAATGGTTCTCTCTTATAGATTTTCTGTATCTTATTTATTTATTTATTTATTAACAGAGTTGGAAGGGACCTTGTAGGTCATCTAGTCCAACCCCCTGCTCAAGCAGG
>JANHFT010005536.1:587529-599323 GCA_032467955.1 Pseudoxenodon macrops
GTGTGTATAAAGTGTAAAAGCACGCCCACCCAGTCACCTGACCTCAAGCCATGCCCACAAAATAAGCCACACCCACAGAACTGGTAGTAAAAATTTTTAGAGCCCACCCCTGGTTTAACTCCTTTATGATTTAATTCCTGTGAAAAAAGGAGGTGGAAGAGACATGATTGTACAAAATGAGACAGGAAATGTATCAAATCCCTTGCCTACTTCTTCACTAAGTGTCTGCAAGAATATTCACTCCACTGAAACTCTTTTTGTCTCTTGAATTAAATTCAAAATCAAATTCAATCAAACTGAATGATGGGACCAAATCTTGCCAAACTCCACGTGAAATAGTTAAGAGCTCTGTATAACTCTACGATTGCAAGTCTATCCCAACAAAATGCAAATAACTTCATCATATTTAAGGAAAGCTACTTGCAAAAAAGTGTATACATGAAGAAAAGCAAATGCAAAGATATAAATATTCAGTATATAAAAGAGGTGAAGACAAATACAATACAGACTTTTAACCAGATTTCTTTTCCCTGCCAAATTCTGCAAAAATAAACCTCAAACTTCTGTTTGGAAACTGAGAAACTGAGCAAAACTGTTTATTTTCACCATATGTAGCCAAATACAAACAAAAAACCCACTGAAGGTTGAAGCTCTATGTTCTCATTCATCCAAGGTTTGACAAACAGTCAGAACTATTATAGATATTGCTTTTGTTACTTGAAACTATTGTGGAATACTTTTGCTTTTATTTCTTTAAAATATTTAGGCTTGTTTTCCTTCTACAGTATACCTTTTCAATATAATAACTTGGGCTCCAAGTTATTAAAATGTGTGTTGCCCTATATATAACTCCATCTCAGATAATTCCATGGTAATCAGTAATGTAATTGGAGCCTTGAATTACTAAAATGCCCACATGATTAATTATAAAATATATTGGTTGAATGGAAATATATCTTCTTGTGGCTTAGAATTGCTTTTTAAACTATATTTATCCACATGCTATTTCACAGCTTTAGCGTTTCTGCAGCAAAATAAATACAATATTGTGAACATGAGGTTTGCTAATTGCTTTTAGTCAGAAATTCCAAGTTTTCTGTTTGCGATTTTTTTTTAATGTAATAAAACTGAGCGGATGTAGTTTACTGTAAACTAGAGGCAAAAGTGTAGAGTAGCTTTTTTCAATCTCTTTACCCTTGAGGAGCCCTTGAAATAATGTTTAGGTCTCAGGGAATCCCTGCATAGAAAAAAATGTAAAAAATACAAAAACTTCACAATATAACTGACTTCTGACTGATACAATTTATCTTTTACAATGTTTACAAGTGCAAAGTGTCAGGCCAGCAGCTGAATCACAAAAAATAAAAATTTCCAACACAGCACACACTAGCACACAGGCAGTCCCAAAAGATTTTTTTTTCCCAATCATGATTGCTTGTGGAACCTCTAGCCATGTCTTGTGGAAGCCCACAGAGCCCCAATACAGAAAGGCTGATGTAGTGGAATGATTCTGGATTATAAAAGGGAAATAATAGGAGCCTAACGTTGCTGTAATGTTTGGTTTCCATTGTTCCAGGGGTGGGTTCTAACTTACCTTGCTGCTGGTTCACTTCTTCTTGTGCCGCATGGGTGTGCCTCATGAGCGTGTGCGTGCTTTACGCGCCTGCACAGTGCAAAAGAATTACAAAAAAATTACAAAGAAAAGGGCCAAAAATAAGATGGTGACACATGTGCAGTGCTGGAGACTCGGCTTCCGCGCATGCACAGAAGAAAAACAAAATCTGAAAAAATTATTCAAAAAAATTCCCCACCCCCCAAAAAAAGATGGTGCCGTCCACGGACCAGAACTAGTTCCATGACATCACCAGCAGCTTACTATCTACTCTATAGAACCGGTCCAAACCAGTAGGAACCCACCTCTGCATTGTTCCCTTTCTCTTTCCTGAGGGTGTAGGATGATAGAATGATATGCAAGATACTTATGAAGTAAGGCTAATTTGAAGAAATGAATTTTGGTTATACAAAAGACGCTTTATATTTTTGGAAGTTTTTGAGACTGCATCATAATAGGTATAAGATGATGATGATGATGTCATTAGAAATATTATTATTACTTTTTCAGAATTAAAGTTAACTTGCAGCCAAGGAAAGAATCTTTATTTTCAAGGAAGCCTCTGCACCCAATTCAGTCATTATGCAAAACTAAAAAGTAGTGTGGATGAATATAACACCATTATTTCTTAGGAATCATTCTTATTTAGCAAAGATGTTCGAGATCAGCAACAGGAGAGCTTGACCACTCTGAGACTCATGTTGCAACTGGAATTAGATGAAGAAAGTACAAGGACTGAGCAGAGGAAGATTTAGAACACCGAGAGAGAGAGAGAGAGAGAGAGAGAGAGAGAGAGAGAGAGAGAGAGAGAGAGAGAGAGAGACTCCAAATGTTGACAACTTGTTGTTCTGAAGGGAAAAAACTGTTGAGGCATTTTGGGCTGTGGAATGCATTCCTACTGCCATAAGAGAGGTGTCAGATTTGCCACCTAACAAAACCCCTAACAAAAATTATCCTTGTATCCATTTGTTGAAAAAGGTCCCGGTATAGTTTATTAGAGGTCAAGTGTATTGTAATATTACAAATCCAGAACTGAAAATTGTGTGCCAAAACCCCTAGGTTGTACTCCCTCCCAACAGTTTCTCATTGTTCCCCCAGTGTAATCAATGGAGGATGTTTCCCTAATGCACAGTCCAACCATAGTTTGGTATGGTGATCCCCCCTTCTTCCAGCTGAGTGATCTTGAGCAGTGTCTCAAGGAGATACAGCACTTACTTTCATTTCCAGAAGCATCCCCCCCTTCATTCCTCCTCCCGACAGTTCATGGCAATCTGTCACCATGTAGTACTGAAGCACAATCAAGCATAAGGTAGCAACTGACATAATCCTAATCAAGGACTGAGCTCATAAATGGCTGAATTCCTGACCTGGGTTCAATTTTTTGATTCATCACCTTTGATTAGAGAGGACTAGTCCAGGGCTGTCAAACTCCTGGCCCATGCACCATATGCATTACACAATCGGTTTAGCGAACAGAAAAAATCATGTCACGCTGCAATGATGACATGAGTTTGACACCCCTGGACTAGTATGTTAATTAAAGCTTCACAAATTCCACAAGGTGTCGATATGTTTGAGCCAGACAGGCTCGTTATCTGAGAAGAGGAACAGAAGGACATGTAGCAGCTTCTTCAGGGGTGAGTATTACATTCTCTTTTCAAAAATTCACAATTCTTCAAATTTTATAATGTAGCACAACAATAAAGAACAATATACCAAAATATACTATAGAAAAATATTATATTGGGAAAATATGCCGAAAATGTGAATATTATCAAGTCTGATTTAGGGTGTCCAAAAAAAAAAAAAGATGGCAGACACAATTGTGTGATTAAAGCCCATTACCATTTCACATTCATTATAGGAGACACTTTTTTGCTTTTCTGGTTGTGGCCATCATCTCAACATTTTTCATTCCCACCAGGATCTCTGAATACTAAGAAAAGTTGTTTTCAAAATATATCCCTTTGAAGACACAACAATGATTTTTTTTAAATTAAAAGTACGACCAAAAATTAAGAACAAAGCCCCTGAAAAATATAAAGAAACTATAACTGATGAAATTGTTCATTCTTATCAAGATAGTTGCAAATTAGACAGTAAACAAAAACACTAAGCTGAAACATACAGGTACATTTCTCTCCTGACTACATAAGATTAAACACACTATCCCAGCTAACACACAATTGCAGTTTATGCCCATAATTGTTTGAAATTAACTTCTTTTAGTGTCTACATATTGTCCCCTAAGAATTCAGTTAATAGAACAGAAATATTTCAAAAGTTAATTAGTCTAGCTACTTTAACATCACAGTGAATGCCTTCTAAATACAGCTATTTTCATACTGCTGGCAATTTAGAGATAGCTTAATTAATTAGAGGTACTATTCCTTTCTTCTACATAAGCTATCAAGGTGGACCATATTTAAATAATTATTTATTGGACAGCTTTCCTCCACTATTTCTCAACTTATAAGATTGGATAGGAATGGGCATGTCAACTGAACAATAAAATCTTATAGGACCCTGGAGTTGTGTCTTTTCTATTGCAGCTGTCAACATTAGCAATACCATCCCCTGGATCTCACTATGTAGTCCTTTAAATAAACTAACCCCCTTGATCTTCAAACTACCAAGAAAACAGTATGACTCAGGAATCCAACTAGTGAATGATGCAATTTTATTTTTATTTTTCTCCCAATGCAATATATATATACTGCATATACAATCAAGCATATAACAGATGTAAGTATAAGCATGATTATGAATACAAGAAATGGATAGAATAAAGGGAATATTAGGACAGAGATGGTAGGCATGCTGGTGCGCTTATGCACATCCCTTAAGGACCTCTTAGGAATGGGGTGAGGTTGACAATAGACAGTCTAAGGTTAAAGTTTTGGGGTTTGGGGAACAAACCACAAAACCAGGTAGTGCATTCCAGGCTTTGACAGTTCTGTTATTGAAGTTGTATTTTCTGCAATCAAGTTTGGAGTGGTTAAGCATAGGTTTGTATCTATCGTGTGCTCATGTATTGTTGTGGTTGAAGCTGAAGTATTCGTTGATAGATAGGACATTGCAGCATATAATTTGTGCTACACTTAGGTTTTATCAAAGACAGCATAGTTCTAAGTTGTTTAAGCCTAAAATTTCAAGTCTGGTGGTATAAGGTATTTTGTTGCAAGCAGAGGAGTGGAGAACTTTTCTCGTGAAATATCTCTGGACTCGCTTGGTTGTATTAATGTCTGTTATGCAGGGCAGGTTCCAGACAGATGAACTGTATTCAAGGATTGGTCTAGCAAAAGTTTTATATGCCCTGGTTTGCAGTTCAATATTACCAGAGAAGAAACTACGCAAGATTATGTTAATCTTTGGACAAGCTCTGTTTCTCTTAGCTCAAGTTGCTTCACAGAGATATTGTACATCAAAATTGGAGGAAGGAATCCTGCTGATGTCATCTTGAGCATGAAGATTATTTTCCCAGGGGGGAAAACACTTTTCTGGGAGGAAGAGGTTCGGAATTTTACATCAATGTAAATTTATGTAGAGATTTTTGTAATCTCTGCAGCTGTCCATGTGCATTTGTATGGAAGAGTACGCAACAGATAAATTTCTGTTGGAATATGGTTTGAGGCCATATTTACAAATGGGAAAAAAAACAGTGTTACAAATTGGTTGCCTTGTTTTGGAAGCATTTAATCAATAGTGATAACATTACACAATTTTGCACAGATCTCTACCATTTTTGGGAATGTGATCTCTGCCCAGTACACATACAGATTTATACATAAACAGATGTATAACATTCACACATTTGTTATAAGAAATAAAATCCATCATCAGTTCAGTGAGAATTTTCGATCATATCAGATGATTAAAGGAACTGGGCAAAGCAGAGAAACTGTTTCCTCGCTGGAGAAATTTTTAGACAAATATGGTTTGCAATAGGTTACAATACTTCACACGCTGTGTAGCCTTCTTGAAGCCTCTTTGTCCAGAAGTAATAATGTGTGCTACTTATTAAATGAATTACTTCTTGTGGATATTGCCTGTTTCAGAAAAGGATATTATTTTTACAATATTTTTAAGCTAAGATATGAACCACACCAAAGATTGCTTTGGGAGTGGAAAGAACTTACTGTATATATTTAACAAAATACACAAACTTATGATGTTTATGAACAACATCCCATCAGTAAAACCATGTTTATGAATCACAGCCTCAAAAAAGACTACAAAGTCAGTTTTGACAAATATACATACATGCATACATGGCCACACACACACACACACACACACACACACAATCAATGTATAATTAAAGTAGTGTTTGAACATTTTTTTATCTTGTTACATATATCAGCCATTGTATAGACTTCTCTGTTCATCCCAGAGAATATAAAAATGAAAAAAATTAGTTATGCATATTACAAAAAGAGAGGGAGAAAGAGGGAGAACGAGAGCTGGTATGTGCATGATACAATCTCCAAATTGCCAAGGAAATAGAATGCATTTTCACAGTGTAGTAGAGTTATTTATTGTGAATGGTAAAATTTGTTCCATACAAGTTCCATAATCAGATGAAAGTTACTAGGACAATATTATTTAAAATATGGACATTTTCCTAATGATATGATAGTAAATAAATATTTCTATTTTTTTTCATTTTTATAGTCATATATATTGTATAGGCATAGGTTCATTTAAATAGCAGCTAATTTATTCCCCATATATGCAAATTGCCAATGTTATTTATATTGAATATTATTTATTTAAATTAAAAATTAGCAATGTCTAGTTCAAAATCATATCATCTCTCAGTTATAAAATAAAATCCTCCTGCCCAAATCTTGTTTTCTTATGTAGATTGTGTCTATTACCATGTCCTTTGTTGGCAATGTACTATTTTCAAGGACATTCAGTATCCATTTATAGTAATACAATTTTTATTAAAGTTAAACTGATTACTGTATTTGCATTAAGGACTCAGGAAGATCAGCATAAGACATTTGATTACATTGCATTACATCAATTCATCAATTAGGTTAAACCATTTAATACATTTCTATTTTTGATATTACATTACAATCCTGTGCGTGACTATTCAAATGTAAAATTCTCTAATATTGGTGGGACCCGCTCTGGTGGGTCCAGTAAATGTGACCGGCAAGAGATGGTCCCTCAGATAATCTGGTTCCAAGCCATGAAGGGCTTTAAAGTTGACAGCCAGCACCTCGAACTGCAGCTGGGAACCACTAAATATACTGAAGTATCTTCCAAAGAAAGAAACAAAAGACATGCCCCCCCCCCAAATTAGAAACCTCTCAGCTTCTGGATGAGGACTATGGAAAAATAGGGAGCACAAAGCTGGTGACAAGACTGGTCCAGCAGAGCCTCTTTAGATAAAGAAGACTTGGGTGATCATGCATCTGTACTCCAGACAGCTGCTGCTTGTGAAGAGATCACAGAATTTGAAGGACCTTGTGGTCAACTAGTCATTCAAGTGGCCAAGAAATGAGGAATAGACAACTTGCAGTTGTAACAGAGCCTTTAAGGACACTGAGTTGAAACAAAAGGAGCCGAGGTGGCGCAGTGGTTAGAGTGCAGCACTGCAGGCTACATCAGCTGACTGCTAGCTACAGTTCGGCTCAAGGTTGACTCAGCCTTCTATCCTTCTGAGGTGGGTAAAATGAGGACCTGGATTGTTGTAGGCAATATACTGACTCTGTAAACCATTTAGAGAGGGCTGTAGAAGCACTATGAAGCAGTATGTAAATCTAAGTGCTATTGCTATTGTTATTGCTAAAATCTTAATTTCTTAAACACATTTCGATATCATAATGTTAAAGCTAAACAGAATCTTCAGACCAGCAGGATTCTCATCTCTTTGTTTAGCATTTGTACTTCCATTCTGATTATCATCTCTGCTTTATAATCTACATATTGTTTATTTTCTAATATTTCTATATCAGGTGTCTACAAATTTTTCTATGTTGTTATTGGGGAGAGAGAGAGAGAGAGAGATTCCCTTTTACTTTACCTTTGTCATTTTTAAATTCATTTTTTGAGTCTGGATTACAAATAAAAGAATGGCAACTACTAGGAAAACACCAAAATTTTGAAAAGGGAAATGAGGATATTCCTGAGCACTTCCTGAGTTGAAATTAAAGGTATAAGGCCTTGGGCAGAGGGTTAGACTATAAGACCTCCAAGGTTTCTATACCTGTGATTCTAGGAAAAAACAATCCAACAAACTCCTCCTGTTAAACATATAGACATCTCCCATACAACGCTATCCACCCCAAACAACTAGTGGAAAGCCAGGAAACTCACATGCTAGGTAACATCCTCCTGAAACACTTCAGGGAAGTTAATGGCCTAAAGTTGATCTGATTATACTGGGATGCTTCTTTACTCTGGAGGAATTTAAGTTCCTTCCCATCATCCTACTCTCTCCCTTAGTTCAAGGCATTCTAGAAAAGCATAAAACAAGAGGCTGAAAGTCAATGTTTTCCTTTTCAGTGTGACCTGTTATAGCTGTGGGTGAAAAAAGTATGTAATAAAGAATTGGAGGAAGTAGAGGATCACTGCAAGTATAAAGAATAGAGTCCAAGGGCGACAGTTGATCCCATAAGTGCTGTTGCAAATAATCCCGACAATAAACTTAAAGTATCTCTGGAGATACCAGAGTTACTTTAAGGTTACAGTTTGTTTGTGAAGATTATATCTTGACTTTTCTGTGGAAACTGTGAGTTGTTTTATGTAAGTTAAACAATATGAGCACTGTCTGAAAAAGAAAAGCAAGAAAGAAGAAAATAAATTACTAGCTATGTGCCAAAGAAGTCAAAGTTCTTAGAACCATTGACAATTGACTGGCATTTAACTTTAATGAATGATTGTATTTGAAGATTCAATTAAAGCAACTTTTTTAGCTTGAGATGTTAAATTAATCTTACAAAATGATATTGGTTCAGGGGATTTTTGAATGAAAAAGCATCTCTTCATAGTAGACCAAACTTTCCAAATCTACATTAGCATTATAGAAAAGAGATTGTGTATAAACTTTTAACACAAACTACTGCCCTGTTCTAGACTGAGTAAACCATATCAAATTCCCATGTGATTTACAGATGAGTTGTGTAGCAGTTAATTACAAAAGTAAGCAGATAAGTGATGTGCAGATGTTCTGAAAAAACAGGGAAGGGAGGTCACACCTGATAAACACAGTGTAGGTGGTTTGGAATTCAGTCAAGAGTCAAGGTGTAGAAGACAAATGGAGCATACGTCCATTGAAAAGGGGCATGGCAGGGCCAGAGAAGCAAAGATAGTCCAAAACATTCCAAGTCCTTAAGACAGAAGTAGTCAAGTTTTCTGAGTTTGTTTATTGTGAGAATCGATGTGGAAAGCATTTACCAAATTGCTGCCATAGAAAACCTGGGCATTCATTAAGTAATTCATTACTGCTAAGACAAGGTTAGAAGCCAAAACAGGAAAATGTACTATGCTCCCTTCCCAGCATGCTTTCTACTATCTGAAACTTTTGTGGCCCTAAGCATTGCTGAAAATATTTGATTTATTTAAAAAAAATAAAATGAATTTAAATTAGAAACTGAGAGCCTGACAATATTGATATGCCTAGGATTTACTGATGTCCACAGGCACACTATTGCCCATCCTTCCTTCAAGAGGCCCAATTTATTCTGGAAAGAAAAACTTGAGACCGAGGAAAAACATTTGTAATTAAACAATGATATCTAGGTCTATGTGACTCTTTGAAGACGGGCTTTGTTTTCTAAAAGTTCAGATGAAACAACCTCTCTAGAAACAACCATCTGTCCATTATTAAGAATGAAACAAATGATTCCTGGAATCTGCACAGTGGAAAAGAATGACAGACTGATATCCATTGCGTTATTGCACTGCCACAGCTCTCCCTTTTCTATGCATTGTGCTATGCCATGTTGACCTCAAGTGGATAGAACTAGGCTGCAGTATTGTTTTCGTCATGTTTGATAAAAACTATGAGCACCCATGGACACCTCTAATGACAGTGGTTCATTTCATTCAGCTTTGGAGTAGTTCCCCTCAACTGTTTTTTGGTGAAAACTTCAAGAAAACATTAACAGCAATCTTCTCCTATTGCGCTGCCTAGAATATTCCCAGGATGAGAGGTCTCAGATAATGCTACACTATTACTGGCACTGCACTAATCCAAAGCTTTTTGAGGTCATTTAAATTGCTTTATTAAGGCAAAACAGATGGCCACGTCAGTTTGGAAAAGCAAATCATGTCACTATCCCATTTTGAATCACCTTGTCATTTTGCACAGACCTAATGTTATATTTCCAGTAGAATACCATTGTTTGATTTACTATTATAAATTTACTTAATAAACATCTTATTTTGACAATTGTCATGTCAATGGGAATTAAAAGCTCTACAGCATAATGTCACTGAACCTATTTTTCTTGGTAGCTAAAGTGTTAGACCTGAAGATCCATATGATTATTTCTTTAAAAATATAATATGAAGTTCCAAAGATTCAAGTCTCATTGTTCTTTTATAAGAAACAGGCAGAATGTCCATGTTGGTTTATTATAGGCCAACTGAAGCCAGTTCAGTAAAATCCTTATGGGAGTAACTATGCTGAATCAGAGCAAACTAGCCCATATGTTTCTACACTAAACCATGTTTTGCAGCTGCTGTCCAAAGCAACATGACTCATGGGCCCTTCTCCCCCTCAATATTGTAATCTAAAAATAATTTGCTGTGCTGTTATAATGAAAGTTCTAATTGCATTTCTCAATTCTTTGAAATATGCAGTAAAACACCTAACTTGAGTTATATGATTAATTTCATAATCAATATCACATTAGCTTTAATTTAAAACATTAAAAGGGTCCTTTATACTAAGAGTATTCAATACTAACTACATTATCCTGCAACACTGTGCTTTGCAAAAGACACTAACAGAATCAACTTTTGAACAAAGCAAGGAAAAATATGGATTTCCTTGCTCCTTACAATTGGAGCTCATATAATATTTGGAAGAAAGAGCATTGGTTTTTTAAAAAGTAAAACAAATGGGCACAGGATGTGTAAAAGTCTCCTGCTACCCTAGTGTGGCATTTGGAAGGGAAATAGTATATTATAAAGCTGATAATGTGCTATTCAACCCTTGTCTGGTAAAAATTAATGGATGCTTATAGACATAATTCACAAAGTTCACAAAGTAAACATAAAATCTTGAATCTTGGAATCATAAGAGGGTACCATTTTCCCTGTATTTCTGTTATAGTAACCCTTTGTTCAGAAGTGATAGTTTTTTCATAGCTTAAAAATGATGTACAGAACCTCCCAGAAAGTACATTTTAAGAATGTCACAATAAAAAAGGCTTGTGGAAAGCTAAGCAAGCTGAACCTCAAGTATTCACTGAAGGGCAGAGAAACATTTGTTTTAGCTGGTTTACTTTTATATATCATTGTGACAGGGGACATTTCTTCTCATGGCTTAGCTTGTAGAGAATGGCCTGACAAAAATAAGTCATGGTCCCACTCCATTTTAAAGGCACAATGAATTAGGGTCTACCTAGAGCTTATTCTAATTTATCACAGTTTAAATTATTACTAATATTGAAGGCCTACTTGACAAAAGAGCTCTTCATTGTATGAATTCAAGGACCACCAGATGTGATAGATCATTGTATGCCACCTGCATAAAAGGGCTTTAGATTAAGTTTAGATGAAAGCCCTTTCTTGATGTTATTTGACCTTGAGCCTCCCCCATGTTACCACATTCCCTATTAGAAGAATTTTTATTTGTGTTGAGGAAACCAAAATGTGGTTCAATGTTTAGTTCACTATCCAGAGTTAAGCAGCTCCTATTGGTAAAAAATATAAAGACCAGCTGAAATTGAACCAGACTGGAGTTAATGCACATTTTATTATTTCATTGCAGATATTTAATTTTACTTTTCAAAAACAAAGGAAATAGAAACACAAGTCATAGGCACAATTCAGTTGAAATGCTTGAATCTGATTTAAAAAAAAAGAAAACCCTATATCTTACCAATTAAAGTTGTTCTTGATATCACTACTTTTCTCAATATATATATATATATATATTTGTTTTTTGAGGTTTTCATGGGTGCCTGTATGTAGGTATTTTGTTGTTCGGGTTCT
>JANHFT010005537.1:22994-34364 GCA_032467955.1 Pseudoxenodon macrops
GATTTAACAGTTTTAACAGGACCGGTTCTATGATGTCACCAGCTGCTTGCAACCTACTCTATAGAACCGGGCCGAACGGGAGGATTTCACCCCTGGTTGGTTGGCTTTTAATTTGTGTAATTCTGTAGCCAAATGTATATTCTATCATTCCAAAAGTAATGTTGGGGGTTGTCAGTTGGTTCAAAAGAGGTGAAATTCTGCAAAAAATGAGTTTGCTTTTGGTAGAATAAAATATCAAGGATCTAAGCATTAAAGAATATTATATTTTTCCAGATGCTCTGTTCACTAACTGTTATATTCTACTGATTGCCTTTTTTCCAAGTTTAAAATAGGCTGTATAGCTACATCCTTCATGGGAATACATCCTATTAGGTCTGATTTAAAGTCATAAAGGATTTGGGATTCATTTATCTAAAAGGGGCCTACTTTTGAACCTTCCTAGTGTAGGTTTGGTTGCAGAGGCCCTGTTTCTGTTATGTCCAATTATAAGATTACACAGATGAACATGAGAAAGAAAATAAAGGAAGTCTCTTATTTGCAGGATCATTATTTTGAAACACTTTAGTAGTCTAGTAGTAGAAACTGTGGTCATTTCTATTCTCAGCCACTATAGCTGTTACAAGCTGTTAGAAGATAATGTAGGTTCCAAACCATACATACTATCAAAGAACTTATATCTCATCTGATAGAATTAAAAATACCAGTTTTTCCAAAAAGGATGGATGTGGAGTTCAAGATTTATCCTGAGCTGCAACTAGTTTATTTCTGAATTTCAAATGGTAAGAGAGCATCTGTCTACCCTAGATGAGTTCAAATCACCAGGATTACATCCCAAAGTTTTGAATGAACTGACAGATGTGATCGCAGAACCATTGAACTATATATTTCAAAGATCCTGAAGCACCGGGGAATTACCAGGAGACTGGGAAAACTCTGATGTAGTTCCCATCTTCAAAAAAGAAAAAAAAATGAATCCAGGAAATTACAAACCTATTAGTCTGACATCAATACATGGGATGATTCTGGAAAAGATCATCAAGCAACAAATCTAAGAACACCTAGATACAAACCAAAAGCCAACATGGGTTTGTCAAAAACAGATCCTGCCAGAAACCGTATTGCATTATTTGACAAAGTGACAAAATTAGTGGACCAGACAAATGTTGTGGATATAATTTACTGGGACTTCAGTAAGACATTTGATAAAGTAGACCAGAACCTGCTACTTGAAAAGATAGAAAACGTCGCACAAAATGTAAAAAAAGATGTTGAGACTCTAGAAAGAGTGCAGAGAAGAGCAACAAAGATGATTAGGGGACTGAAGGCTAAAATGAAGAATGATTGCTGGAATTGGGTATGTCTACTTTAATGAAAATAAAGACTAGGGGTGACATGATAGTGTTCTAATATCTAAGGGGTTGACACAAAAAAAGGGAGTCAAGCTATTTTCCAAATCACCTGAGGGCAGGACAAGAAGCAATGGGTGGAAACTAATCAAGGAGAGAAGCAACCTAGAACTAAGAATAAATTTCTTGACAGAACAATCAGTGGAACAACTTGCCTCCAGAAGTTGTGGATGCTCCAACATTGGAAGTTTTTAAGAAGAGATTGGGTAACCATTTGTCTGAAATGGTGTAGGGTTTCCTGCCTAAGCAGGGGTTTGACTAGAAAAACTCCAAGATCCCTTCCAACTCTGTTATTCTGTTCTATCTGTACTATGAGTATGATCTCTTGAAAGCTACTGATTTGGGATTTGTAATCATTTGCTTCAGTTTTTGTTTATTTAATTCATTTATTTTTCAAATGTATATATTTTTAAATCTTAACTCATAGTGGCTTAAAAAAATAATAATTCCAATTTGAATTCAGAAAATGGAACAAAATGGACAAATACAATTTAGTGCCAAATAATTTTTGTCTATGCTTTGGCTGACTGTTCAGAAGTGAGACCCATCAAAATATTTTATTCCAAAACAAGCATTCATAGCACTATAACTTAGTTTATTCAGTACATAAGTTACAACAGTAATTATCAACAATATATATTCTGCCTTCCCAAAGTTAATTCTTAAAGTGAGAGAATTATTTTGGAAGATTTTCACAACCTAGTTGATATGAGAAAAGCTGTTCTCTTTAATTCTAGCTATTGTTGGGACAAACCAGAGAGCTTCTGTAGATGATAGTTGGACAAGCCAGTCAGCAATATAGTTAGACAGTAACCTTGATTTATTCTGAATAAAAGTCTATCATGGGCCTAACAGCTATACAAGCACGTGCTTTTCAGAGGTGGGTTCCTACCGGTTTGGACCGGTTCTATGGAACCGTTAGTAACTTGGCGGCCCGGTTCACTGGAACCGGTAGCGACCCGGGCCTGCCACGCCCCTGAGCCGGTTCTCTTGGCGCCATAGGCACCACCATCTTGTTTTTTGGTTCTACACATGCACAGAGGCTTTAAGTACTGCGCATGCGTGCATGAAGCACACGCACGCACGCGGCGCATCCCTGAGCGAACCGGCAGTAGCAGGATCTGGAACCCACCCCTGGTTCTTTGGGTGTATTGCATATTATGTAACTTTTCCAAGTTTTAAACATCACTAGAATTTCAAAATTTAATCAGAAATCTACTGAGTGTAAAGCTACAGCTTTGTTTCGAATTGGGGTGGCTACATAATTGGTACATGTTGTTTCATATAGTGATCTAAAGGAATTGAGAATTCCATATTTAGAAGTGCTGGCTGGTAATTCTGAGAGTTGCAATCCAATACTTTTGAAAACTGGGAAAATCTTTCTTTTGCTAAACTGCTTTTTAAAAAAAGCCTACCTTTGTTGACTGCAGTCAATAAGAACAATTTCTTGGCATGTTTTTTTCTGTTCTGTATTTCCTTTACATAACTGTTATATTCTTTGGTTACTTAGTTTGAGATTTCAAGTACCGGTATATATTGATTTTTATAACTTGACATGTTATTTATACATTTCTTTTGCATGTACTTACATGAAGAAAATAAAGACTTGCTAAAGAACTTACAGTCTAAAATTAGTTGCTGCAGGAAACAGGAGGAGGGTTGGTGTTTCACTTGTAACAGCTGTGTATGAATATGTGCAATGGCAGCTACTTATACTAATCAAACAGATCCTCCTATGAAACACTCATCGTCAAACGTCCTCAAGTTTTCAGAAATGATTTTTGCAGCCATTTGCACCCTTGACACATTTGCTTTGTTTTTAATAGCCTGTTCTATTTTATCAGCACATGTAAGATGACCTGTTCCCATTTACTTGTAATTAAATTATTGCAGTGGGGACCTCTCTCCTTGTATTGAATAAATGCCATGGAAATCCTACATAGGAATCTCTGTCCCAAAGAATGCTACATAAGAACATTTTTTTAAAGACATGTGATTTTTCTACACAGAAAGTACTTTTATATAACAAACATACTATGAGGTGAGATTCCAACTGCAGTGTAAAATGGGACATCACTGAAGTGACCTTGTCCCATTCAAGTTGTTCGGAAAACAATGTTTTTGCTTTTTTTGCTTATTTTAACAAAAATTAAAATAAGCAAAAAAACAGTTAAGAGAGCATCTGTCTGAACTTGATGAATAAAAATCACCTGGACCGGACAGATTACATCCCAGAGTCCTAAAGGAGCTAGCAGATGTCATCTCAGAACCACTGTACCACATCTTTCAGAAATCCTGGAACACAGGGGAACTACCAGAGGAAGTTGGAAAAGAGCTGATGTGGTTCCCATCTTCAAAAAAGGGGGGGGAACAGACCCAGGAAACTACAGACCAATCAGCCTAACATCAATACCCAGGAAAATACTGGAAAAGATAATTTAAAAACAGATCTGTCAACACCTAGAAACAAGCAAAGTAATAACCAGCAGCCAACACGGGTTTGTTAAGAACAGATCATGCATGCCAAACCAATCTCATTTCATTCTTCAACACAGTGACTAAATTAGTAGACCAGTGAAATACTATGGACATAATATACCTAGACTTCAGCAAGGTATTTGACAAAGTAGACCACAACCTACTTCTTGGTAAGCTAGAAATAAGTGGGATAAACAGCTTCACCGCCAGATGGATTCACTACCGGCTGACAAACCGTACTCAACGAGTAGTCCTCAATGGCTCTAAGTCTGCAACAAGAGAAGTAAGCAGTGGGGTACCACACTTCCGTCTTAGGCCCAGTACTCTTTAATACCTTCATAAATGACGGAATAGAAAGGGAACTAACCGAATTTGCAGATGATACTAAACTGGCAGGAATAACTAACACCCTAGAGCAGTGATGGCTAACCCTTTTGCCATCGCGTGCCAAAAATGGGAGCGCAGGGGGGTTACGCGCACACATGGCCACACCCATAATGCAATGCCCCCCTGAGCATGCACGCACAACTACCCCCATGCTGCCCCTCCAGGCGCATGCACACAGGTCTCACTCCAGTTGGCCCATTGCACCATTTTTCGCCATCCCCAGGCTTCAAGAAAAATTGCCTCCCCCGCCCTCTGGAAGGGCGAAAATCAGCTGTGACAGGCGTACCATAAGTTCTCCATCACGGCCCTAGAGGATAGGCTCAAGATCCAGATGGATCTTGACAGACTTGAACACTGGGCCCTATCTAAGAAAATGGAATTCAATGCAGAGAAAAGTAAAGTCCTACACTTAGGTAAAAAATCCTAAAAATATACATATAAACTGAGTGAAACCAGACTCAATAGCAGTGACTGTGAGAGGGAACTTGGAGTCTTAGTGGACAACCAGGTAAACATGAGCCAGCAGTGTGTAGCGGCAGACAAAAAAGCCAATACAATCCTAAACAGCATTAATAGAGAGATACAATCTAGATCTAGGGAGGTACTAATACCATTCTACAAAGCCTTACTTAGACCACACCTAGAGTACTGCATCCAGTTTTGCTCACTACACTACAAAAAAGAGACTCTAGAAAAAGTGCAGAGGAGAGCAACCAGGATGATTAGGGGACTGAAAACTAAAACATGAAGAACGGTTACAGGAATTGGGCATGGCTAGTCTAGCAAAGAGAAGGACCAGGGGAGACATGATAGCAGTGTTCCAATATTTGAGGGGCTGCAACAGAGAGGAGGGGATCAAGCTATTTTCCAAAGCACCAGAAGGCCAGACAAGGAATAACGGTTGGAAACTGATCAAGGAGAGATTCAACCTGGAAATAAGGAGACATTTTCTGACAGTGAGAACGATCAACCAATGGAACAGCTTGCCTTTGGAGGTTGTGGGAGCTCCAACACTTGAGACTTTCAAGAAGAAATTGGACTGCCATTTGTTGGAAATGGTATAGGGCATTGATGGCTAACTTTGTTGGTTCCAATTGCCCAAAGCATGTGGGAGTGCGAAACCCCAAAATGCAATGTTCATGCCCCATGCATGCACCCAGCCCCCCACGCATGCGCACATGTGTCCCCCACATGCGCCCTCCGCACATGCGTGGCAGAGGCCCGAAAACTAGCTGTGTGCGCACATGTGCGGTGGAGCTGGGCTGGGGTGATGACTGGTATGCCCACAGAGAGGGCTCTGCGTGCCAGGTGTGGCATGCATGCCATAGGTTCGCCATCACGAGTATAGGGTCTCCTGCTTGAAGGGGGGGGTGTTGGACTAGATGACCTATAAGGTCCCTTCCAACTCTGTTAATCTGTTATATCTGTTATATACACATGTCTTGATGCATTATCTTGGTTGCATCCAGAGGTTTTTCAGAGCTTGCTATCAAGTACATAGACGCTTATAATCCTTTTTATTATGATATTTGTCCTTTCATTATGGGCATTTCTAGATCATCTGTGTATAGCTGGTTCAGGCTCTAGAACAGTGATGGTCCTGATACTCTTTTTGTGGTTTTTGTCACTTTTAAGAATGTATACTAATTCAGAGTGCTTATTGCTTATGACTTCTACAAAGCGCTTTTCTTCACAGTCATATTATGAAGTAGGTCAGTAATAGGTTTATTTTGCATAGACAATGCTGAGGCCAAAAGATAATGAAATTAGGTTTCCTGTCCAGGCATTAGGCCATTTTGAAGGATAATACTAAAAAGCAAGCTGCTTCAGGATTTGTACTACATATGAGTCCTCAGAATTCAGGGGTTTTTTTCTTAAAATGGAACAAAAGTTCCTAATATAAAATATCCTAGTGATTATTATAAACTTTTTGGGAATTTAAAAATGCTCTGATTTTTTGGAAGGCAAATTACATACCATCTGCAATAAAGAGCAATAGTTCACAACACATTACAGTGGAGGTTCCCATCTAGATCATGGTATGATGATGACAAACTATTGTGCAAATTAAACATTAACTAGCTTAGGGGCAGCTAATTCCTTCAGTTATGTAATATGCAATTCCAAAAGAAGAAGAATTTATTATCAATGCTGACTGACTCAAGGTTGACTCAGCCTTCCATCCTTCTGAATTTGGTAAAGAGGATCCAGATTCTTGGGGGCAATATGCTGACTAAACCGCTTAGAGAGAGCTGTAAAAGCACTGTGAAGTGATATATAAGTCTAGTGCTATTGCTATTTCCAACTCAAAAGATTGCTGAGAAGAAATAAGGGAGTGGGTGGAATAATAAATCTATCTCTCTTTTATCCTTTCCATTGTGATGATTACTACCTGAAACATGAATTAAGCAGATATATATTTAGTATAGGAAGGTGTAATTGAAAAAGAACTGAACCAGGCTTTAGGCCAGGGGTCTGCAACCTTAAACACTCAAAGAGCCGTTTGGACCCGTTTCCCACAGAAAAGAAAACACCGGGAGCCACAAAACCCTTTCTGTGCCTGACTATTTCTTGATTGGCCACAAAACTAGCACGCGTAGTTGAATTCAATGTTATGTTTTCTTCTGAAACTTTTCTTTTCTTGGATTTATCCATGGTTGGCCTACCATGGGTTGAAAAGCTCAATAAATTGCGTGCCGGTGGGTGTCGCACATTGGCGGTTGTGACACATATTTTGAGTGACGGAGCCACAGCAGAGGGGTGAAAGAGCCACATGCGGCTCCAGAGCCGCAGGTTGCTGACCCCTGCTTTAGGCTATAAAGAAAAATAAAACACTAAGAAGTTCCCTCCAGGCATCCCAGCTCAGGATATTGACATTGCTTCATTCTCAGTTTTCCTGATGACAAGCCCAGAATGGAATATGCACAGCCCACCCTCTCCACACAACACACAAAGATGCCACATGTGGGAAGTGCATAGCAGAAACACACAAGACACTCAACATATTAAATAAAAATGCCTTCTATGGTCACTGCTGATAAAGAGGTGGACATTTTTTTTGAAACCATGATTGGCTTTCTATACTTTAAAAAAAAATTATTATTATATATGTTATGAAACATGGGTATTACGTGGGATCCTGCTGCTTTTGCTAGAATGATGAAAGCTGTGTTGAGCTGTACGTTCTACCCATTTTGGATGTGTGTAAGACATCTTACACATGTAAGAAAGAAGCAGCACTTACAGTACAGGTAGTTTTTGATTTGCAATCAATCATTTAATGGCACTGAAAAAAGTGGCTTATGACTGTTTTTCACACTTATGACATTGCAGCATCCCCATGGTGATAAAAGTTTGTATCACAGTTGCACTGTCCTGGGGTCATGTGCTTATCATTTGTAACTTTCCAAGCCAACTTCCAACAAGCGAAAACAATGGAGGAAGCCAGATTTACTTAACAACCATGATTCACTTAACTCCAGTGATTTACTTAACAACTGTGGCAAAAAGGTTATAAAATGGGGCACAACTCACTTGCTTAGCAACATAAATTTTGGGTTCAACTGTGGTCATAAGTCAAGGACTACCTGTATCTCTTTTCATTAGACTGACTAGTTTGACATCTCTTGCCCCATGGATGTCCTTGCATAAAGAAATTTTTTTAAAAAGAGAGAATTCCAACCCTTTCTTTGTCCTGCCTTTGTGTTATGAAAACTGAGCAGGAGCTATTTTTTCATTGCTTTACAATTAGAAAGCATTTTAAAAGGCTTCTTGGAGGAACTTTTGGTTGTTATAAGTATTTAGACAACTGTCCAAATTCCCTACACAGAAAGGGAATTAATTCCATCCCAACCATGCCAATCCAATTACTACAACAATGGAGCTCTTTTCATTGCATTATCTTGGCTTTCCCACAGAAAAGGAGTGGTGAACTACTAGGACTTTGGGCTTAATTACCCAGCAAAGAACTTAAATTATAAAATTATAAAGGTTTTTCCTAAGTATTAGCCAGTGGTTCTCAACTTTAAAAACTTTTAGAAGTCTAGACTTCAATTCCTAGAATTCTCCAGCCAACATACTGGATATCCATATATCTTGAAGTTCCTGAGACTGAGGAATAAGCTATTCCATTGTGGCAGAGCAGTCTTTCTGTTTTTGGAGTACTGCAACACTGGAGTGTATAACAAGCACAACACCTTGCTGTAAACTTTTCAGCAGGGCAGAAATAAGGAAGAAAAGAATTTTTCTATCTATTCCTGCTAATGTTTGTTTCTGTATATGAGCTTCGGGGTTGACATACATTCTATGCCATGGATCAGGGGTTCCAGTGTTTCCATACCCTTCCTCCAACATATTATCCCAGCCTTAGAAGCCCAATAGGCATTGATTTGCCTACTTTCCAATTTCTGATATCTCCTCCCAGGGAATATAAAATTGCATCCTAATTGAGCAATTTTTGTAAAGAGAATATTTCCTCCTCACCATTTCCATCTAACAGTTCTGGAAGAATCACTTTTACCAGATTTATAGCTCTTGGTCCAGGTTATGCAGAGGATATTAAGAGTGGATAGCAAAAATATAACCCTTAGGTATGATATTGCCTAGAATTCTCCAGCCAACATACTGGATATCCATATATCTTGAAGTTCCTGAGACTGAGGAATAAGCTATTCCACTGTGGCAGAGCAGTCTTTCTGCTTTTGGAATTTATGTGAACACCAACTACTGTCTGTATGAAATCAAAGACACTCTTTTGCATGTTTCTTTTCTTAGTATTAGTTCTGTCATTTTTTTTCAAATACAGTTTATGCCATTACAATAGTCTGTACTAACTTAAATTGCTTTTAAAATGTCTTGATCAGGCAGTCTTTCCTTACTCAGAAACAAACATTGCTGAGGATGCTATTTTGCATCTGGACAATGTTTTCATGTGTCTTTCATTTTAACTGAATGTGTCCATTGTTCCTCAGTTTAAGACCTTCAGTTATCAAAATGTGAAGATAAAAAATGTTGCTAAATACTGAAAGCTGATAGGACCTTGATACTCACATACGTGCATATCACTGAATCTGTTTCTTTTTTATTTAACAACAGCAGCAGCAGCAGCAACAATAACCAAAATCTATGCAGTTGTGTTGTAGGAAATGTTTAATTTGTGCATGTATATATATATATATTGTAAATAAATAGGATGCTTCTATTTTTGCAGTTGTGTACTCTGTGAGATGAAAGTGTTGAAGTAGACAAATAACAAGAACAATGTGTCTGTAACCAATTCTGAAAAGGAGCAGCAATGGCCTAGCTTTTCACCCAAATACATATTCTTGCTCCTGCTCCCACTTTTATCTTGTTCAGTTCTATCTAATCACAGACCTGAAGCTTACAACATTACATTTCATACAGTAGCACATTTCTAACAGTATAGTGCAATGGGCTGCCATGATTTATTCCACTGAGATACTTTTTGTATCATCCAGAAATAGAATGGAATCCTTTGCTAGTGCTGCTTCATGTTCCATGCTATCCTTTCCCCATGTCCTCTCCCCTGTGTTAGACCCACATATTTTTTAATTCCCAGCCAGAAGGTTCAAAAGCCTGGTAAGTCTGACTGGATATAATAAAATTGGTGTTGGTAGCATCAAAAATATTGTTGTACTTAGGACCAAATAAGGAAGCAGCATGTTAAAGAGCATTGACGGCATTTGAACATAAGTTTTGTTTGGTCTGTTTTGGGGGATCATAAGTAGAATGCTGCATCCTCAGAACAAAGATTAGCCATTCTTGTTCAACTGGTTGCTTTTTTAGATATATATTGTTTGTATATATTGTAACATTTTAAAATCTGTGGAATCTTCTGTTCAAAATTTTAATGATGTTCTGTTAAAATTCATACATGTCTCCAAGTATAAATGTGTAGGACTTCATATAACATTACTGTTAAAAAAGAGCACACATTTTTTGCAGAATAAAAGAAAGTGTCACTTTTTAATATAGTCCATTATTAATTCTCTTAGATGCTGCATTTAATAATAAGTAAATATGTATGTATGTATGTATTTTTCCCAGCAGAACTAATTGTACACTGTTAACAGTAAATCAAACTTCTGAATTCCTAAACTATGATTTAAGAGTAAGAACAATCAGTAGTGTTTTGTTTTTGTTTTGAGAGGGTTTTTTTTCAGTTTGCTTTGCTCAGGCATACATTACATCTTTGTCTGTATTGTTCATATTTAATGATACTCTTGTAAATAAAATTGAGTGTAAATAAAACATGCCTGTTATTTATATAATTTTTAAACTATGATTGGAACAAATCTGATATGTTGATTCTGCAAAAAAAGAAAAGAAACCCTAAGATGTGTTTGGGTGGTGGCCCAAGCAAATAGTAAAACTCCTGAATCTAGAAAATTCAGAGAAAGAAGAACAGAACTCCTTTTCTGGTCTAGGCTTCTTTTAGGCAAGAAAAATGAATTCTAGGAAGCAATAAAAAGAAAAAAGCTAATTAATAGCAAGTTGTGCCATTCTCTCCCAGCATTGTTTGTGCCTTTAAATGGAGAAGCTTTATCTGAATTCTTGCACCGAGCATTGAATTGAACTGATAATAAACCAAAACACTTAAAGTTTATTGTTCACTTCCTTTTTACAAAGAAATTATCATAGCAGTATCTATTCTTGCTCCAGTTCCTGTTGTGGTCCACCAGCAGCCTGCAGAGCTGGCAGCAGAGTCAGACAGTGAGGAGTCTGGGGAGGAACATGGGCCAGTCCTGGAGTCTGGGGAAGGCTCTGATTAGGGCCCTGCATTGGAGGCAGAGATGGGGTCAGGGCCATCTGGGAGTTATGTGCAGATTCCAGAGTCTCCAGAGTCGGACATTAGAGAGGCAGAGGAACAGGGGGACCCTGTTCCTAGTGTACGCATGCACAGAGCTGCCAGAAGGCAAGAACAGTTAAAACAAAAGGGACGACTCGGGAGTAAGGCTTGGAGATGATTGGCCCCTCCTATAAGACTTAAAAGAGGAGCAAAAGCACATGGGCCTTTGTAGGAAGCAATGTTGTTAATTCTGTTCAAAGTTTGCAGCTCTGTTTGATTCTGGACTTGTGT